>ML682058.1:4106829-4135135 GCA_007922195.1 Podocnemis expansa
ACACACACACACACACACACACACACACACACACACACACACACACATATTCTTTCCAACCACTTTTCTTCCCCTTCCAAAGTGTGGGTGGAGGGGTGAGACAAAGAAAGTGGAGTTGGAGGAGAGCAGATAAGGGAGAGAAAGGAGTGGGGGAGTTCAAAATAAAAAAAAAAGAAATCTGTGTTTGAGACACAAAACAAAACCAACAAAAAATGCCCCCAAATAATTATTTTCATTTTGCTCTGAGTTTTCCTACAGAAAGGCTTAGTTAAATGACAGTTTTCCATGAAAAAAAGGTCAGTTTTGGCAAATCCCCCTTTTTGGCAGGGAAAAATTCAGCTCTTTGTATTTGGGAGCACTTAGGAGGGTTTAGGCAGGCAGCTGCATTGCAGATGGACTCCACAGGATGAATTTGGAAAGGTTTAAAATCAGAATGAGGTAAAAGGGGAACAGATCAAGAAGGTATAAGAAGAACAATTTTGGTGGGCGGGGGGTTGAAAAGACTGGATTTACAGAAATTAGACTGATCTAGTTAGACAGCAAAGAATGAAATTCTCCTTTGGTCAGGGGATTGCACAAGGCAGTTGACCTCTGTAGAACTTAACTGCTGCCTACTTTGCACTGGCAGGCAGAGATTATAAGAAAAAGGTGAAGAAAGGAGGATTAAGAGAGAGAAGAAACTTGAGGAGGAGTGGGTGAGATGAGGAAAGAGGATGAAGCAAAGATGATGGTAGATTGGACAACATGGTAGAATCAAAGCAATGGGAAGCTGCAGAAAGACAGACACAAAGTCTCAATCAACAGAGTAAAAGCATGCAAATATTCAGTTGAATGGCAGCAATCAGAGTGTGGGAAGCAGATCAGTACAGAGCTGAATTATGATCAAGGCATAGAACCTGATCAATAAGCGGGTGAATGTCAAATCAATGCAAGGGAAGCAGATCTGCACAAAATATAAGGCAATTAATGAGGCAGAGGAGTGAAACAGTGTAGCAGAATGAGCATATCTAGTCACATGCCAATACTGTAGTGAGCATGGGGATAATGAAGATCAGAGAAAGCCTGGAGAGATCAGGTCCTCAGCAGGAGTGTGTGAGTCAGTTTTTGGCCTCCCATCCAGTGGGATGATGTTCTTCACTGTTCCTGAAGCCTCATGTATTTTACTGAAGCTCTCATGGATTCATGTGATTAGGTGAGAATCTCAGCTATCATTTAAAAAATAATGTTTCTAATCTTTATGGCTGCACAGAAAAGCTTGGAAATGTGACCTGGGTTTATCCTAAAGGATCGAACACCAGAAGAAAAATGAAGAAAATAACAACTTTATTATTAGTATGATTTACATCATTATGGGTTCTGACTCATGATTTTCCAGGTCTAGCAGCTGACATTACTGATGAAGTGAGAGAGAAAGCTGCTTGTAAGAGGATGTTTGGACCTGGAACTTCAGCAATGACTGGTACAAAAGGCTCTGTGCATAAAGGACAGGGTAAAAGGCTAGCGGAGCTCCTTCCTTTTGAAACTCAAGGGAAGAGGAAGGATTGATGAAGGGTCCAAATCTTCTGCTGTCTACACCAAGGTAATGAAATTTCTGGCTGAATGCTGAACAGTGTACAATGTTCCTAAACTGAACAGCGTAGCCAGAATCTTTTAACAAACACTTGCCCAGCCATGCACCAATCCACTCACACATTTTCTCCTTGAAATATTTTTCCTTATTTTATGACAGCCTTAATTTTGTCTTGTGATAGAACATCATCATTAGAGCCAAACTGCTCCCCACCTTTCTGCATCCTGTCTCCTCATCACTCATACATCCAGCTGCTCTTCGGAGAATTCATCATGTCAGATGAACCCCACAGTACATGTCATCTCATTATTATTTCCTAATTTTATTATGCTTTCTTTTGCTCACTTGGTAAAGGAGGGGGAAGGAAAGAGTCAAAAGCAAATTATAAGTCTGGTGTGAAATAATGAACCTGCAAGTACAAAGATACATCCCCTTAGCTACAGGGAAGAAGATAGGCACATTAGATATTGCATTTTAGAGAACATTTATTAATGGTTAGCTCTATTATTCTGTTGGATAGTTTCTCAAGGGAAGGAGTAAAATATGTTTAAAAGGAGATAGCATAAGGCAGCAGAGAACATAACCTAGGATGCTAGGGAACAATCTTCCACTGGCTGGGGAAAAGGGTTTACTATATCTATATTACCTGGTGTGTGCCTTCTCCCCTCCAGTTTCCTTTGTTCTGTGATACATTTCCTCTGTTAGAATTTGTCCCATTCAGACTCTTGCCTAGGGCAGGGAACTACAAGCCACCTGTGCTGGAGAGCCATTTCTAACTGAATGAAGAGTCACAAATCACTATGTAACAGCCTAAGTAAACATAAGCACAGGGAATGGGGTTCAGCTTCTCAATGCAACTGCACCCAGAGGTTTGGGGTTTGGTTCAGACTCATTACAGACATGGGCCTAAGTTTGCACCACACAAACTAGTCATTGCAAGCTTCTTTGAACTTTCTGATTCTGAGTGAAAGTCAAGCTGCTTCCACTTTTCTTGGAAGTACCCAGTGCTGGACAAAGCTGGAGGTAGGAGACTAGGGCTGTGTCCACACGTTGCTTTTAAATCAAAACAACAACTGTTGTTTCAACTTTGAAAAAGTCATGTCCAGATAACGTTTCCTTATTTCAAAATAAGGAAAGTCATTTCGATATAATAAAACCTCATTATGTATCGAAATGATGGTTATTTCGAAACTGTGGTTTCAAAATAACATGTCTGGCTCTGTTACATTGATATGCCCCACATATCAATATAACAATTGACCTTCCCAGGGTCCATGGCACCCTAGGAGGAAGGCCCACCCCTGCTCAGCACCCTGGCCAGGAAGCCCATCAGCACCACCAGGCGGGTGGTGGTGGTGGTGCGGGGGTGGGGGGAGAGGCTACAGCCCCAGATGCTGGACTGGCTCCCCCCATCGCCTGCTCTGGGGGACTGCAGCCCCTGTGGGGCGGCAGGTGCCCAGAATGGGTGGTGGGGGAGGCAGTCTGGCACTGGCCACCCCACTGGGGCTGCAGCCCCCCAGAGTGGGCACTGGTCAGGCACCCGCTGCCCAGGCTGGCAGCAGGAGAGGCCGCTGCTTGCCAGCCACCTGGGCAGGGCTTGCAGGGCACCCTGCACCCCTGACGCTCGCAGGAGCTGTCAGGGGGCCCCTGTCCCCCAGCCCCTGGTCGCCTGCAAGCCTGTGCAATTGACCAGCTTGGGGAGCCTGTCAGGGGCTGCGGGAGCCCCCATCCCTCCTAGCCACTTGCATGCTGCCAGGGATGTACCACGCAACATCACCCCTGGTTGCTTGCAGGTGGCCAGGGGTCGGGGGAGCTGGCATCTCTCCTGGCTGCTTGCAGGCGGCCAGGGGTTAGAGGACAGGGGCGCCTGAGAGCTCTGCCCCTGCCGCAGCCCAGCGAGCGGGCTCTGGCACCCGGGGGAGCTGGCTTAGGGACCCACCACTGGGCTGGCAGCAGGCAAGCCCTGCAAGCCAGCTGGGGGACCGCCCCGCTGCCAGCAATTATGCCCCTGCTGGTGGGCCTGGTTGAAGCCCTCAACTCCCAGTGAAATCTATGAGTTATAGTCTATGGCCTAAAATTTGCATCCTGTGACACTCGAGAACCTTTGCTGAGCCTAGCTGAGTTCATTTCGAAAAGGATTCCTCCTGCAGAATCAGTCTAGCCATCTCCCTTATATCATGAGTGAAATGCTCACTATGAAAAGGGCAAGAGTATATCAATCAGCCACTGTACCACCAGATGACTGGCAGATACCTAATGTAAACACCAATTTTCTAAAACGTTTTCAGAAGCAGTCCTGGCAATTATTGGTCAGTAAGTCTAACATCATTACCAGGCAAACTGGTTGAAATTATCATAAAGAACTGTATTATCAGACATCGATTGTAGAAGAGTCAATGTGGCTTTTGTAAAAGGAAATTATGACTCACAAATCTGTTAGAGTTCTTTAGGATTACCAGCAAGCATTTTGACAAGGCTGATCCAGCTTATATAATGTGCTAGGACTTTCAGAAGAACTTTTGACAAAGTTCTGCACCAAAGGCTCTTAATAAAAGCAGTTATGGGATAAGAGAGAAAGTTCTAGGTCTCCTGAATGCTAACCTGCATTACTTCTTACTCTGTGATACTGTCAGCAGCAAGCTACAGCTACACAGTCATCTACAAGCAGAGACATATCCCAACTGAGTTAGATGAATGCCTTGCCTAGCCACTTGTAAACCAATAGTACAGAGGCCTCAGCCAATTACAGCCTCACAATTTGTAAGAGCTGTGCCGAAATTATGTTCATGAGTCCACTACCCCCTTTTCGTGAGGAAGACACGCAACAGGCTTTGTTACTGAGCTAAGATTTCTAGATGGTCCAGTTAGAGACTACACTAGTTGAGATAAAAAATTAAACAAAAATATTATAACAGGAAAATAGATTTTCCATTAAAAGTGGCAAATGTAAATAGCTCAAAAGTAGTTACCAAATGAAATAAACATAACCTCACAGTCTAAATTCTGTACTCTATCAAAATTTGAATTAGCAATGTCTCACATTTGTCAGTTGTTCCTAGCACTTTCCTACACACAAGCCAGGCAACCTTCTCTGCCTGGGACTGCCCTCCCCATCTTCCAAAGTAGATGAACAATTTTAGTGGATCAAGACTTTTAAAATAATACTAAACAAGGCATATATTGTACAGAATATATTTTAACTATGACATTGGCGAATATGGGGCTTTGGGGTGTTGTTTTCAGACACAAGATGTACACTATTCATCTTAGGAAAGAGATGACTAAAGATAGCTTTGATAGAAGTCTATAAATTCACAAATGGTAGGGAAAAAGTGAATAGGGAAGCAACATTTACCCCTTTACACAAGAACCAGGAGTCTCAAATGATATCAATAGACAGCAGACTTAATACAAATAGAAATGTCAAACACACAGTCAACCTATGGAACTTATTATCAGGGAATGTTGGAAGGCCAAAAGTGTAACTGGATTTAAAAACATTAGGTGAATTCATGGAGGATAGGTCCATCAGTGGCTATTAGCCATGATGGTCAACTACTCAACAGCATTCTCTGTGTATCCCTAGTCTCTGGCTGCCAGAAACTGGGGACTGAAATGTTGGGGATAGATCACTTAATAATTGACCTGTTCTGCTTATTCCCTTTGAAGCATATGACACTAGCAAAAAAAAAAACCCAACCAATCAAACAAACAAACACACGGAACACTGTGCTAGACAGAGCATTGATCTGACCCAGTATGCCTGTTCTTATGTACACATATAGAATTCAGGTATTCTCTGAATAAGAGCCTAAAAAGAGATTAATTATTTTGCTCTGCGGTGTAATAATTAAATAAAGTATTTCACTAAACTCTTGAGGTTCCCTTCTATGAGAAAATGTTTCAAAGCACAAGATCGTTGGAAATATAGTTGTGTGTGTGTGTGTGTGTGTGTGTGTGTGTGTGTGATATATTATTAAAGAGATGTTGAAGCCTTGCTAGGTCAGAAAATCAGCTTTCATTTACACATACTGTAGGGAGGAGATAAGGTGAATCAAACACCTAAAGCTAGTTCTTGTCCAGGAATATGTTCCTTTATTCAAATGCCTGAGACAAATTAACAGATATTGTCACAAGGTTATACTAAATTGACAAAGTCACACCAGTAGACCAGAGACTGTAACATATTCCTTACACCATGGTACTAGGACACAGACATTAAATGACTAGCCAAAAGCCACCCAGCAGGTCAGTGAAAGAGCTAGGAATAGAGCTCTTGTGGGACAAGAAGTTTGGGGCCAGATCAGTCTCCAAGCCTCCTGCTACCACCGGCAAGCAGCTCGTGGCCCAGTCTCACCCCAAGCCCCTAGCTGCAGAGGGCTCAGGGCCAGATCAGGCTCCATGCCCCTTGCCGCTGTGGGCAGGAGATGGCTCCAGCTATGAACCCCTTGTGGTAATGGACTTGGGATAGATCTGACTCCCAGCCACCTGTGGGCAGTGGCTGGGGCTGGTTTGGGGCCCAGCAACCTGATTAGACCTGGGGGCAGGCAGGGGCCTGGGCCCAAGCCCAGGTCCCTGCTTCTAGATTGACTTAAATCTTAAGTTAACCTTAGGAGCAGGTGTTATGCAGTTGACTTAAGCAAGAGCTTAAGCCTACTTAGTAAAAGCCTTGCAGTTGAGTTCCTTAGGTCAATTAAAGGGAGGTTAAGTTGACCGAAGGCTCCTATGTAGACATACCCCTTGAGATCACCTGGATGTTGTTCAAACTAAACACATTTGTATGGTAACTTCTGAAGCCTAATATATATCAGAAATTGTAAAGACCCAACATCTACATGATAAACAATCACTGCAAACTTTAAATATGCCTTGCAGTCTGTTGGTAAAATTAGACCAACAGCTGATTGGTTTTTTATATGCTTACTCTTATTGACTACTAATCATCCATCGTACCCACGGGCATTCACAGTCAAAGATATTTCCTTGTCCCCCATTAGAAGGATAGTTGAGGAGGCTTTTTTGCATATTATGGGTATCCTTTTGAAGTCTTTACAGGTAACGGAGAACAGTTTAGAAGCAATTTCACTGAAAGTTTCTTTATAGACTGTGGAATCATACACATAAGAGCTTCTCCACACTATCCAAAGAATAATGAAGAGTGTTTTCCTCTTTATTTGAAACTAGCTTTCAAAGTCATTAATAGTGAGGGAAAGGACTGCAAAACAGTTGCAAAAAATACTGAAGTGGTTGAAATAATATCTTTTGCTGGGCCAAGTTTTCTTGGTGAGAGACACAAGCTTTCAAGCCATACAGAGCTCTTCTTTCAGTCAAAGAGCCCTGCACAGCATGAAAGCTTGTCTCTCTCATCAACAAAAGTTGGTCCAATAAAAGATATTGCTTCACCCATGTTGGCGCTCTCATATCCTGGGAGTGACACAGCTACACCACCACTGCATAATAAGGGCATACTGCTCAGCTATACATAGAATTTCAGGTGAAATATCCATATAACTATTTCTGATACAGGAAAACTGCTCCAAGGTTCCCTTTCTAGTTCCAGACTGCATTAGTAAAGACAAGGTGCAAAAGCACCAAAAAGAGTATAAATAGAAAATGGAGCAAAATGCACTTTACGCTATGATATAAAGACTACAGTTTTCCAAGTTGAAGAATCTTGGCTATTTTGTTAGCCTTATTGCCAGGGCTGGGAATGCTCGACTCATTCTATAAGAATAAGCAATATGTCATCATTAGAAACTTGTCAAAAAATCTCATTTAAGCTGAGGAGCAAAGAAGATGGATTCTTTCTTGATTCTCAATACCGAACAGCAAACACGCACACCGTCAGAACCTAGTTATGACACCTCAGAAATTGCTTTCGACTTTAAGCTAGACATTCTCATTTTTACAGAGGAGAAAAGAACACCAAACCTGAATGAAATTCATTCCAGTTCTAGTCTGGAAGCTAGTTTTCAGTTTTGAATAAAGAAGATCTTCATATTCATATAAATACTAGAAGTGAAAGAGTTGCAAAACCTCGTTATATTTGATACATTTTGTGTTAAAAAAATAAATGAAGTGAAGAATGTGGCAGGTTGTAAGGTATTACATGTTTCTGTCAGGAAATGTAGGAGTAGGGAAAAAGAAAGCTAAGAGGCATGATACCATACACTGTTTTTAGAGAGTTTCTGAATAAGACACTGAATATGGTTGTTGGTTACATCCATTTAGTTGCTGATGTACTTGTTGAACAAAAGCATAACCAAAAACCCAAGACTTCCTGCATCGCCATGAATACATCAATCATTGCACTCTAAGGTTTAGCTGTTTAGTCTGGCTTGCTCTTGGATCTCATCAATAAGGTCACGTGATCCACAGGAGGCCTTGGATTCACTGGAACAAAAAGCCAGTAACAACCCTTTCAGTTCCAAAGGGGCAGCCGTCTTAGTGGCATAGCAAGTCCTTACGATAACTGAGAATCAGGCCTACTGTGTCTGCACAGGCACAGAGTCTCCCAGAGCTCCTACCAGGGTGATACCATTGTAACTCTGTCCCCAAGGACAGACTGCTGTATAGCAGTACTATACAGCCCTCTGCATTTAAAGAGAAAATGAGCATTTTTAGACAGAGCCTTTCATTCCAGTTGATGGAGGGTGCTTTCCCACTTCCTCACCAGGGAATTGTTTCAGTTTTGTGTTTCTTTGTTTTGGGTTTTTAAAGGTTTAAATAATCTTTTCCTGCTTTCATGCTTCATCAGTATGACAAGCGGAGGCAGAAAAACAATCAGCAGAAAGGCACAGCAACATTTGCTGAACAGGGAGAGGACAGCGTGTTCTGGGTCCCAACCTCTGGGAATGGAATACTCACTTTGTTGTGCACAGAGTCCAGAAAGGGAACAAAAATGGAAATGGTTTTGTATGAGACATGTTCTAATGACAGGTACATTCACTGCCTCTCTGCAGATTTGATTTCTTGGTACCAACCTTTGGATGTGACTGTAGCTTGGTTTCCAACTTAACTGGAAACATCATAAGCAGAATAAGCACCTGGTTTATTCATGATGCCTTCAAAAGCAGAGTATATATGTGTATATGTGAATAAATCCAGTGTCCAAGCAGAGTTAAATCTGCCTCTTTTAACAACCCACCTACATGAGACCATCAGAGTGTGTGTATGGTTATGCACATTGTACTTCTGTGTCCAACTGCACACTTTTATCCTTCTGTACTGTGAGAATACTGTTCTTTATATCTCACACAGAAAATGGTGATGCTGCTACTTACCACTGCATTACAGACCTATAGCCACCATGTAAGACAGAGGAAACAGAGCTAGTTCAGGTACTGCAGTAAGCCTCTTACAGCTGCTGCCTTCCTCTAGATGTTACAGTCTAATGAACTCTGTGTATATATTCTAATTATTTAATATCAGGGAGAGAAACTTTACTTAAAAGTGACAGCACCAGACCATACCCAGATGCCTTGCTATCCAGCCCAGAATGTCCCTTTTATCAGCTCCAATAAGCCACAAGCGAGTATCCAAGCACACAATTAGGTCCTTAGTTTCACTTAGCTACACAGCTAATGAAGGTGTAATTCTGATGCATGGAGATATCAATGAAATAGGAGAGGGATATTTAATTGGTTTTAGCGCCTGTGCAGTGGAGAAGGACTTGTTCTGTAATGGCTAAACTTCCCAAATCTCTTTTAGAAATAGTAACTGCCTTTTAATGAGCATGCTGGTAATGGGTTTGGGGTGACACTGAAAAAGGGAATGGACAGAAACAGTTAGTGCCAAACTGCTAGTTTCTCAGCCACGCAAAGACATACACAAAAATTGGGATGATGCTTGAATGTTGAGGACTTCCCCATAAGACTTTATGGTGAGCTGCTCAGTAGTATGGGCACTTATGAACTCTTCAGTTCTCCTCTAAGACATTTCCATCTTCCAAGCACTGATGGTTTTTCAGTCAGTGATTGTGAGCCTGATCGTGTAAGCTACCTTCTGCCTTCAGCTAAGTGGCCTCACGAGTCACTGACTGCAGTGGGAATGACTGTGGACAGAGTGTGATAGCATTAATTAATTATTACTACTAATCCCTCCATGTTCTACCCTGTTCTTTGTACTGTACCCACCACCATGGTATGTGAACACCTTCGAAAAGTACATAAAGTGACGCAAAAAGCCTCTGTCACATAAACATATTAAAGATTGTAGGGTGCTCGGTTCCTATGCAAATTGGAACAGTGGGCCAACAGAAATCTCATGAGGTTCAACAAGGACAAGTTCAAAGTCCTGAACTTGGGACGGAAAAACCCCATGCACTGCTACAGGCTGGGGAGCAATGAGCTAAGTAGCAGCACCGTAGAAAAGGACCTGAGAGTCATAGTGGATGGGAAGCTGGATATGAGTCAATAGTGTGCTCTTGCTGCCAAAAAGGCCAATGGCATACTGGGCTGCATCAGAAGAAGCATTGCCAGCAGATTGAGGGATCTGATCATTCCCCTCTATTTGGCACTAGTGAGGCCGCATCTGGAATACTGTGTCCAGTTTTGGGCTCCCCACTACAAAAAGGGATGTGGACAAAGTAGGAAGTCCAACAGAGGGCAACAAAAATGATCCAGGGGCTGGAGCACAAGACCTATGAAGAAAGACTGAAGGAATTAGGCTTATTTAGCCTGCAGAAGAGAAGACTGAGGGGGGATTTGATAGAAACTTTCAACTACTTGAAGGGATGCTCCAAGGAGGATGGAGTTTGGCTGTGTTCAGTAGTAACAGAGGACAGAACAGGGAGCAATGGTTTCAAGTTGCAGCTGGGGAGGTTGAGGCTGGAAAGTAGGAAAAACTTTCTTACTAGGTGAGTGGTGAAGCATTGGAATGGACTACCTAGGGAGGCGGTGGAATCTCCATCTTTGGAGATATTTAAGGCCCGGTTGGACAAAACCCTGGCTGGGATAATTTAGTGGGAGTGGTCCTGCTTTTTTGCCAGGGGGTTGGACTAGATGACCTCATGAGGTCCTTTCCAACCCTATGATTCAATGAACTTGTAGGCATATAAGAAATAAATAAACCAAGAGGATGTTCCAGTGGTTAGCGCACTACCCAAAGACTTGGGAGACTGAGTTCAAGTGCCTGATTTGCCACAGATGTCCTGAGGAAAGGAGCAGTTTTGTATGTAAGTCATGATTTAAGGACTTCAGTTACAGAGGCTATGTCTACACTTAGCATTTCAATTCAAATTACTGAATTGAAATTAAATCAATTCAAATTAATAATTATTAATTCAAATACAGTAAATTTGAATTGACATGACCACACCAGAAATTCCAATTCGAATTGGCATGTCCATGGACTGGCTTTGCCAATTTGAATTGGAGGGGGCACCATGGGAAGTGTGGCATGATGGCCATGTAAAACGGCCTCTGCCACAGCCAATCCCCTGCCAGACTCTGGCACTCTGATCCGGGCACAGGGAAAAGCATCCCCTGCCCAGCTCCAAGCCAAGTGGCAACGCTGCAGAAGCTGTCTGCTGGGGTGAATTTCCCACAGGCAGCCAGCACTACAGAAGCCGCCCACCAGGGTGTCTTGCCGGTATGCGGCTCCCTGGGGAGAAGCTGCACGCTAGGATGTCTTCCCAGTGGGTGGCAACTGGACTTGAGCAGGGGCTGGGGTCCCTGTCCCCAGCCAGGGGACAGGAACCCCATTGCTCCCCCCAGCCTGATGTGGCTGGGGGAGTGAAGGCATTTTTGGGGCTGCTGGCCTCAGGTGCCGAAGGGCTGATTTCCCTTGTCAATTCAAACTCAGTGAGTTCAAATTGACATGGCCACACCGGGTCAATTCGAATTACTGGGTTTGAATTGACCCCAACTTCGATGTCAAATGAGGTTTGATCAATTCAAAGTCAGCTTTCGTCAGTTTGAAATGAGGAGTGCCTCAGTTCAAATTGATGAAAGCGGGTTTGTCCATGCACTTAATAGAATTTGAATTGATGACAGTCAATTTGAATTCTGCTCTAAGTGTAGATATACCCACTGTGATTAGAAGTCTATTTCAGGAGGGGTGGGTGAACTTCTGTAGCCTGCATTGTGCAGGAGGTCTGACTAGATGATCATAAGGGTCCCTTCTGACCTTAGGTCTCATCTTTAGCCTGTTATTATTAGCTTCATGTCTTAGGCTTTCACTTTCTACTACACAACGTATATCATGTCCACTGTTTTCCCCATATTCACAGATCCAGTTATCTCATAATATAAGGCAATCAGGTTGGTCAGACATGACTTGTCCTTGGCAAAATCAATGCTGACTGTTCCTGATCAACTTCCTCTTTTCCAAGCACCTCAAAATGGATTCCTTGAAGACCTGCTCCATTATTTTTTGGAGCCTGAGGTGAGTCTGAGTCTACAGTTCCCTAGGCTGTGTCTACACTTACCATGTCAATTCGAATGACTGAATTCAAACTAGTCAATTTGAAATAATAATTATTAGTTTGAATTGAGCCAATTTGAATTGACATGGCCACAAAAGAAACTCTTAATTTGAACTAGGCAAACCTTAGTACGAACTAATAAGTACCAATGCTAGTTTAAACTTCCGCACTTAGTTTGAACTAAGCGCAGGCAAGACACAAACTAAGCCTTAAATCGAACTTAAAAAGTTCACATTAAGCCATTAGTTCAAACTAACCACTCATTCTAGTTCGAACTAAAATAGTTTGAACTAGAATGTGCAGCTAGTTTGAACTAAAAAGTCATGGTTAGTTTGAACTAGCCCGAGGTTAGTTCAGACTAACCTCAGACTTCTTTAGTTTGGACTTGCAAGTCCAAAGTAAAATGTCTATGTAGACATAACCCTTGTTTGTTTCCCTGACTTCCTTCTTGTTGCTAACATACCTATAGAAACCCTTATTGTTACCCTTCATGTCCCTTCCTAGCTGAAAGTCTAATTATGCTTTGACCTTCCTGATTTCAACCCTGTGTAATTTAGTGGCATTTTTAGACTCCTCCCTGATCATCTGACCAAGCTTCCACTTCTTGGAAGTTTCTCTTTTATGCCTAAACTCATTGAAGACCTTTTTGTTAAGATAGGCTGGTCACCTGCTATATTTGCTATTCTTTCTGCATCTCAGAATGGTTTGTTCCTGTTCCCTCAATAAGGTTTCTTTAAAATACAGCCAGCTTTCTTGGACTCACCCCCTCATATTAGACTCCCAGCAGATCCTACCCATCAGCTCCCTGAGGGAGTCAAAATCTATTTTTCTGAAATGTAGGTCATATGTTCTGCTGCTCTCCTTTCTTTCTTTTGTCAGGATCCTAATCTCTACTATCTCATGGTCACAGCTGCCCAAGTTACCACCCACTTCTACTTCCCCTGTTTGTGAATGGCAGGTCAAGAGAAGCATGGCCCCTAGCGGTTACCACCAGGATTTGCACCAGGAAGCTGTCTCTAACACTAACTCCCCTAAAACTTCCTAGATTGCCTGTGCTAAGCTGTATTGCTCTCCCAGAAGATGTCTGGGTGATTGAAGTCAACCAGGTAAACCAGGTCCTGTGATGTGGAAACTTTCATTAGTTGCCTGAAGAAAGACTTGCCTACCTCTTCCTACTTCTCTGGTGGTTTACATCAGATGCCCATCACAACTTCACCTTTGTTGCTCTTGCCTCTAAACTTAACTCACAGACTCTCAGCAGCCTTTTCTTGTTTTGTACTGGACCTCTGACTAATCATATTGCTCTCTTAAATACAGTGAATCTCCTCCACCTTTTCTCCCCTGCCTGTCTTTCTTGAATAGTTTACACTTTCCCATGATAGTGCTCCAGTTGTGTGAGTTACCTCACCAGGTCTCACTTACTTCAATCACATCATAGTTCCTTCACTGTGCCAGGATATCAGTTCTTTCTGCTCATTTCCCAGGCTTCTTGTATTTAGGTACAGGCCCCCAAGATAACTGACAACTGCCGTCCTTCATCAAAACAAATAAGGAGGTCTCCCCTGTTTCATCCTCATCCTTGCAATTCCCCCTGGTGTCCCATTTCTCCACTTAGGACACTGCTGCCTGTCCTAACGGTCGGCTGGGGGAATTAGTGTCACTCAGCACAAGGGTTAGTGAAGTAGATTCTTAGATACCTTCACAATTAGACATGACATTTCAAAGCTCTAATTGTTATGAAAAATAAAAGACGGCCAGTATTCTTCATGTTTTGTGAATCAAGGGCAACAGTAGAACTGTGATCTATGTTGCCCACTGAGCAAGGGATATGCTATGGCTCTCTATGATTTGATATCTGTATTTCACTCTTCTCAGAGTCATGACTCATTCAAAGCTTCAGCATCTGTGAATCCAGTCTTCAAAATATTGTCAGATCTCTAGGGTTCAGACAACAGTTTTCTGACTTTAACACATGCACACAGAAGGATAGGAGGATGCACACAAATCACACACTGAAAATTAAGGTGAAAATAATAAGGGTATGTTAACAGAGTTTACTAATTAGTTTCATGCACTTTCACTATTAGTCACTTTTAAGGAGATGAAATGCTGGAAAGTGGACATCACATATATTCAGTTGCATCTGTGAGTGGTAAGATAAATTCTTTTTACAGTTTTGCTGAGAATCATACTTTGAAGTGTGATATTTCTCTGAAAAACATCTTTATGAAATATCAGTTTCTTATACAATCAGACTACGTCCTGAGAGTCCTGTTATCAATCACATCATTCAGAATCATATCTGCTGACCTTAGTGACTAAAATAAGTTTTCAGCTCTCTGAAGATGATTTGGATTCTTGTCTGCTCAGGTGTCATCCAATAAATTCTTAACTATACTGCAACTGCAAATATTTATTGCAGGTGACACATGAACCAGGAAGAGCCCAGCTTGACTCTCTTTTTCCAGACAATGAATTAGCCAGATGGGCATTTAGAAAAATAAATGAAAATCAAAGCATATTTAATCTGAAGCCATACAGTTAATAAACATGGATTCTTAAAATCATACATTTACAGTACATTTTCAGTGTAGAACTTCTTTTAGCAAAAGATTGTCTTTTGGATCTGGGTTCAATAGGCATACATCAATAAGACTATATAGAATTAATTAGGAAATATATTTCATTTTCTAGAAAAAAGTTTTGAGAATTTTTTTTGTTTGTTTCTTCTTTTTATTTATTTATTTTTGGTGACATTTGTTCAGGTTTTCTTTGAGAAACCAAAAACTGGAATATTTTCAGTTTGCAAAACCCCAAAGTAAATAAAAATGGTTTTCAGATTTTCTATTTTTAATGGAAATCTGAAAAAAAAAAAAACTAATGACAACAAAAGCTTTCTCCCCCCTGCCCCCAAAATTAAGGAAAAATTGTGTCTTAAAAAATGATTTTTTAATCAAATCTACCTACAGATATTTAATATAAGTGATGGATGAATCATGAAAAGATTAGTGAATTGAGCTGGAGAATCCCCCCAAAGCTTGGGTGCTTATCCAAATTTTATTCTAGCTGCTCTCAAGACCTTCTGAGTTTGAAAAATAGGGCTACACCACTGGTTGCCAAACTGTGGCCTAGGAGCCAATATTGGCCTGCAGTGGCTTTCAAAGTGGCCCTCTGCTCTCCTGCCACTGGCTGCAGAAGGGAGTTACTGCCTAAGGACCGAGGCAGAGTGATTTGCTGCAAAGATAAAAGACCAGGCTCCTTGCTGCAACTCAGGGGATGGGAGATTAGTGCTCCCCTCCACCTGACTATAGCTGGGAACATAGCAAAATGCTTTCCTTGGGTCTTTAGCTGCTGGGGTCTCTGCTAGAGTCAGAGTGAGGGGAGCACTGATCTTTAACCCCCTGGCTGCAGAAATGAACCATTGCCTAGGAACCTAGATGGCGTACAGGAGCGTACAGCATGTATGCAGTTTCTCTGCTGCAGCCAGGGGGACAGAAGAGCCTCCTTGCTGATTTCCTTCTATCTGACTGGAGGTGGGGGAAGGAAGGATGACTGTTGGTGGCCTGCAACTATTTCAGGATAATAAAAACTGTATCTGTGGCTCTTGAGTCAAAAAGGTTGAGAACCACTGGGCTAGACATTCGTAGAATCTAAGGTCACAAGTGAACATCACGATGATCAAGTTCAGATGCTGGTGTAACACAGGCCATAGAATTCCCCCTGCCCACTCCCAAATTCCTATAGAGTATCTTTTAGAACAAGAAAAGGTCACTCTCCATTTAAAAACTGTCAGTAATGGTGAATCCAACCTGATGTGTGACAAATTGTTCCAAAGGTTAATAACTTTTTCTGCTGTAACTTTGTATTTTATTTCCAGTCTGACTTAGTCACCTCTTAGCAAACATGAGATTCCTAGTATATCTGACTTCCAGACCTGGCCAAAAGAAAAAGCATCTCTCATACTCCTTCTGTACTGGAGAAGACCACATACTGACTTGTTAAACTGGTGTGAATATTGAAATTGCCCCTGAAGGTAGTGTGGCATACATTAGGTATTATTATAGTATCATTGGGTATGTCTTTACTGGAGGCTCTGTTAAGTTGACTTAACAAGGGCTAACTTAAATTGACTTAAGTAAGCACTTAAGTCAACTTAATAAAAGCTCAGTGTGACCACACGGGTCTGTAGCTCAACTTAAGCTTCCTTAAGAGGACCTAGGGCTCCAGTGTAGATGCACTCATAGAGCCTAGGGGTATGTCCACACGTACATGCTTATTTCAATTTAAGTTAAACGGTAATAAGCTATTTTGAAATGAAATCCTTAATTAGATTTAACTTAAATTGAATTAAGGAAAAATACCAAATCGAAATAGCAAGTCCAGACACAGGACTTGCTATTTCGATTCAGGAGAGGAGCACCATGGGACATGTGGCAACATGGCCCCCTGGCAGGGCCATGTTGCTACCCAATCCCCTGCCCAGGTCTCACCTGGAGAGCCAGGTGAGGGAAAAAAGCCACCAGACAAGAGATCCCCCTGCCCTGCATCCCCCCACTGCTGGTGGGACAGCGGTGGAGGGACTGTGGGGCATCCCGGCTGCCACCCCAGCGGTGGGTCCCAGAGCCGGCTCACCCTGCAAGGAGGACTTGCCAGCAGCCGCCCAGGTGGTGGGTCAGAGAGCCGGCACCCCCGACTGCCCTGGCTTGCTGGCTGCTGGCCGGCTGCGGGTGCGGGAGCTGGCTCGCCCCATTTCCCGGGCTTGCTGGTTGCAGCCCCGGCGGCTGGTCAGTGACTTGGCTTGCCTGGGTTTTGGGGCTTGCTGGCTGACAGCAGGGTGGCGGGTGGGTGAGCCAGCGTGCCCGGGGAGTTCCAGCTCTCCCACCCACCGCCCCACTGCTAGCCAGCAAGCCCCAAAAGTGGGGTGAACCAGCTTCCCGACTGGCCGCTGGGGCTGCAGCTGGCAAGCCCCGAAAACAGGGCGAACCGGCTCCGGCACCTGTTGCTGGCCAGCAGTGGGCTTGCCAGGGCAAAGGGGGGTGCCGGCTCCTGCCCTCACTGCCCCCCCTGCACCGCCCCTCGCTCTCTGGCCAGGGTGCTGATTGGCTCCCTGGCCAGAGTGCTGAGGGGGATGGGACTTCCTTCCAGGGTGCCATGCAACCTGAGAGGAAGGTCATCTGTTATGTCAATATGTGGGTCATATCGATGTAACAGAGCCAGATGGGATTATTTCAAAACCACGGTTCTAAATAACCCTCATTTCGATATATAATGAGGTTTTATTATATAGAAATGATTTTCCTTATTTCAAAATAAGGGAGCTCCTTATTTCGAAATAAGGAAAAATCATCTGGACATAAACATTTTTAAATCGAAATAATGAGTGTTATTTCGATTTAAAAGCTGCGTGTGGACATGCCTGAGGAGCCCTAGTCATGGACCCGGAGTCCATGGTGTTAGGTGCTGTGTCATCACGAGAGCAGCAGGCATTTAATTGACAACAGTATTAGTTACCTCAATTGTAGTTGCCATTTAACAGTCAAGAAATGCAAATATCAGGACAACATCATCTTGAATAATGAGCCCAGATTCCAATACACATTCTGATAGCACAGCCTAGTGGATTAGAGGTTAGCACAAAACGGCACCCTTAGCTAATTGCCCAGAGGAACTTGGGACTCATCCAATCAGGTAAATAATGATAGCATGTGATTTAGATAGCCAGGTAGAGCTAATACAGCTTGAGTTGTGAGTATCTGCACAGAACTGTCAATGGTTAATCCATAATTAAAATAATTAGCCAACAAATCAGCCAGATAATTTTGAACAAATAATAAATCTGGGAAAATCAAAATGTGGCCAAGGATTAATACAAGAAGGAAAAGAAGATCAGTTCCAGATAAATGATTTTTTTGTGACTCATTGGCTCAGCTCTATCAGCGTCCCTGCTGATAACTGAAACCCAGACGGGAATGACATAAAAATAACAGGAAGTTTGTCAAACTTAATTATATTTGGTTCATATTTTGTGAGGGAAATGTTTGTTTCTGTTGTTCAAACTGATGCTCCCACTTACACGTAGCTTTCTGTGTGTCTATATATGCTTTTTTTTTTTCTGAGCCACATGCTGTGTAGCTGTGGTGGGTTTTTTTTTGTTTGTTTTGGTTTGAATTATCATTAGGACTATATGTAAAAGCATATCAGATAAATTGCATGCATGTCACTGAACAAGTTATATTGGCACTGTGAAGAAAAAGGAAAGAACATGGCGCACTAAAAATAAAAAAAGATAGAGGAAATACAGAGACACTTCATTCTCTGCTTGTAAGCAACCATCAATGGAAGGGGAGCACCTGGGATGGAAGAGGCAAAATATGTATAACACAATCCTTCTCTGACTAACTGCTGCAAATGGATAGTGCTGAGAAATCTGATGACTCCCTGAATGTAAATCGTAGCAGGAGATCCTGGCATCCAGAGATACAGAATTTTGACACATAGCTGAGCAGTTCTGATGATAATGCTACTTGCTTCAGTTCAAGGCTTTGTTTTTGTGGACTTGTGCAAAGAAAGAAAAGTATTTCAAATTGATGAAATGATCCTCTTTTTTTCCCAGAGATTTCAAAACACTTTGCAAACATTAACACCAGATATAGTGTTACAATACTTGTGTGTGGTAGGTACGTATACAAGATCAGGGCTCATTGAAAATTCTGAATGAAATATTCTCCTGATGGAAAATGTGGATTCTTCTAAATCAAAAATTTCTATGGGAAAATATTACTCTTGATTTGACTTTTCCTGACCAAAAAAAAAAAAAAAAATATCCTGACAGAACATTTAAATCACAATATTTACATTTGGGTCATCTTTAAGTTCTACATCTATCTGTATATCCCAATCCTCCATGCTCATTCTGCACTATCGGTCTGTCTCCACAGCTAGTCAATATTTTTCACTGTGAACTGAATTCTCTTCTCCAATGATGCATTGTAACAGTTCAGCCCCAGCATGTGTGTTTGATAGAGAAACACACACAAACATATCACAGTGAATCATGAAAGATGTACTTCAGCTGGACAGAATAGAGCATATGCAAGAACAGGGGCATTAGGATCTTGCTACTACATCTCCCATGAAGCCCTACACTGGTTCAGATATTAACCCTGGCCTAAAAGAACATTTCCCAAAAGTTACTTTTTTGACATTTTTAATTTAAAAAATATCAGTTTTTTATTCTCTCTGTGGAGAAAAAATAAACGTTGTAACATTGGGATTTCCCCTGGGATCAAAATTCCAATTTTTATCGCTTTTAAAAAGTATTCTGAAATAAATCTGTTGTGATATATGTTCTCTTTCCGTATAGCTGGTACCAGAAGCCAGACAGAAGGTGGCTGGCAGATGGTTCCAGGCAGGTGCTCTATAATGAAGCTGAGGAAGCAAGACCGAGTAGCTTTAGGTATAAGACTATTTTTTGTTCTACTTCTTGTTCAGTGTTAGAAGAAATGATTTCCTGTGATTATTTACCATAACATGACAAATACCTCTTGTTTTGGTGGGTAACTGAGGTACAAAAGTCAGAATTTTCAGACAGGCTCAGCACCTACAGTCAGGGTCAGATTTTCAAAAGAGCTTAGCTCTCATTTAAGAACCAGCCTATCAGACCTGATTTTTAAAGGGACTCAAAATTTGGGGTGTGTAATGGGTGCAGAGTTATTTGAAACACCTACTGTTACAGATTAACAGACATGCCCGATAGCACAGAGGAGTGTGTTGCCAAAACCAGGAAAAGAGGCTGGAACATTAACTCTCAGGGTATGTCCACACAGGCTTCTTATTTCAAAACAACAGAGGTTGTTTCGAAATAAGAAGCGGCATGTCCACATGATGCACCATTATTTCGAAACTGTTAAACCTCACATCTAATCAAAATAGCTGTTGTTTAAAAATGGTTGTTTTGAAACAACGGCATTTGGACACGTTGTTTCAAAACAACATGTGCGAATGGCCTTGTTTCGAAATAACCATTTCTAAATGGCTTATTTTGAAATAATGATGTATGTGTGGACATAGGCTCAGTCGCTTGATGCTGCTGTCTCTTAACACCATATTTAAGCAGGGGAAAAAATGATGTTGTCTTGTTCTGCTATTGTCAAATTCCCATTTTTCCCTGAAAATACTTAGACCTTCTAATTTGTAATATTAGTAATGCTGAAAACTTAGCATGTGATAGGAAGGTACTATGAACTCAATATAGCTCTGTATTCCAGCTAGATCAATCCTAACCAGGGAGCATCAGAGGACTTCCAAAAACGAGATTTTCAAGGTGCATTGTCAATGGCAAGATGGGAAATATTACTGGAGGAGAGCAGATGGAATATGATAGTGAGCACATTTAGGTCTAAATACAATCCCCTCTGCTCGTTAATAATGCCTTGGCATCTTGCCAGGACCAGACCCAACTGAGGATATTGAACACAGGAAAAAGAAGGAAAAAAACCCCAAACCAGACAACAAAATCCTTCCCAAATACTCACACTGGGATCAAGGGAGACAGGAAGAATGTTGTCATTAAGATTAGGCTAAGTTCTGTCTTTAGTAGCTGTGTGGTGCTCCAATATCATGCCGATAGGCAGCTTAGTAATAGCTAAGATAAACTCTTACTTCCATGGTCATGTACCTGAATGGGTACTAGGCAATACCTCCAAAATTAATTTAATTTAGAGCCAGGGTTGGCAACCCCTGGCAGGCATGCCAAACCTGGCATGCAGGCCTATGCACAGTGGCACGCAGAGTTCCTGGCCCTGGCCTTGCAGCATCCATGACTGCTCCTTCCACTGGCCTTGCCACACAGCGCCTGTCCCCTGCTCGCCCCATTCCTCAGCAGGGGCCAGGATCATCACAGAAAAGGAGCATGTGGCTCCTGTGCCTTGCTGGCCCTTCCTCCCTCCACCTTCTGGACCTGCCCCTGCCCCTGCCCCTGCTGAGAGGTCAGGGGACAGGGCTGGCATGGGGACCTGCAAATGTTGCTGACCCCTGATTTAGAGCTCGTCAGGAAAATTCTACTGCAATGGTTTTGTGATGTAAAATTCACTTTCTGCTAAATTGAGATTTTTCTACACAAATTTGGATTTTTCCAACAGAAGATCATTCCCAGCACCACAGCAGCCTTGGCACCTGATCTGAAAGGTTGCTGGGGAGTCCCAGCTTCCAAGCTCCTGGCTTTTGGGCACCTCACAGGATGGATTGAGTTGGGATTGGGGCTTCTATGACTGCCTGGTTTGCCCAGGTCTCTACCTGAAGGGCTGCCAAGACACTGAGAAGCTCAAGGAACCTTCAAAACGTTTTAAAAATTTTGAAACAAAATGTCATTATGACTTTTTCAAAGTGCAATTTTAAAATTCACATTTTTTGGAAAAACTTTATTTTTGTGATTTTTTTTTAATTTTAGAATTTTCCATTCAGTTCTCTCTTACTTATAACATCAGCTGGAATTTGAACTAAAGTTGCCAGATTAAGTGATGTAAGTATCCCTTCACACCCCTTATTTTGTGCATCTGTGGGTACCCTAGAAATGCATGTAACAATCAGCCCAAAATAATTATGCTGTATGCATGGCTGATTTGCCATGGCTAGTTTCCTGTGTTCCTTTCTTTTCACTCTTCTTATTCTTCAGGCTTCCGAAAGGCCAGGCAAATAATGATGCTCCAGCTGTAATAGCATTTGCTTCTCATATCTAGTTCAGGCAGTTCAGTGAACATTTAAATCTCCGTCTCCAGCAGTGATAGCAAGATTTATATAGTGATGGGCTAATGCAGGTAAAGAAAGTACTAGCTCTTTTCATTTGAGAATACAGTGGAGAAATCCAGCAGGTCTTATATATTTAAATACAACTTGTCATTTAAAATCGTAAGGAGCTTAAAATCAAAATGATTTTTATTTTATTTTTTATTGGAAGGAAAGCTATACTGTTCTTTCTCAAACAAAAATATCTATCTGCTCTTGCCCAGTGCTTCCCATCACTTTTACTTCAGAAATTACCCTCCTCTCTGACCTCTAATGTATTCTTCCTTATACACTACTTACATAAAGAACACATTAACACCAATTAAACCTGCTACAAACACCAGTAGCACCCGTGATGCAGACACCCTTAGCAAATGTTCTCCTGTTTTTTATAAACAACGCTTGTCTCAGGCTTGACAAACTTACTATACCAGGGTATGTCTACACTGGAGCCTTAGGTCAACTTAACCTTTCTTAAGTCAGCCTAAGGAAAGCTCTGTCCACTATGGGAATTTATTAAGTTGACTTAAGCACTTCCTTAAGTTGACTTAATAACACAACCTCTTAAGGTCAACTGAACACTTAACTTGAACTTATTAAGTGGACTTAATCCAGTGTAGATGGGGCATAGCCTTTAAGTCTACTTAATGAGGTTGACTTAAGCGTTAAGTCAATTTAGCAGCTGCCAATGTGGACATAACAGTCGACTTAACAGAGCCTCCAGTGTAGACGTACCCCCAGACACATATCTTTCAGGGCTTTAAGCCATAAAAGGTAACATCTAAAGCAGCTAAAGGGAAACTTATCAAAGCTCATAATCACCAGAGTCATAACTAGAGATGCGAGGATTGGAGGCCATGCTCCCTTCTTTTAAAAGTGGGAAAGCCATGTCTCCCACTCTTTAACATGGTCATTGTTTGCAGGGGTAGGAGGGCCTTGCCCTCCCAAACCACAAACCTTGGGCTGGTGGGGAGAGGCCTGGCCGGGGCTGTGCTTCATGGGGGGAGCTGACCATGATGTTACAGGTGAAGAACAGTGGCTAGTGGGAAAAGCAGGAGGAGGATGGCTGGGCAGCTGGCTCCCAGTGAGCTGCATGCAGTTGCTGGAGGTAGGAGACCAGCTGTGCCAAGTGCTTGCAGGGTAGGAGATGCTGCATAGGGACGAAGTGCAGGGTGTATGTCCATGAGGGAGAACATGGTTATGAGGAGGAGGGGCATAGAAATCCACTTTGGCCTTGGCTACTGCAGAGATGATGTGTGGTGGGGATGTGAAAGGACACATGGCCCTGCCCCCAATGTCTCAGCATGCCTCTGGCTGCAGCATCCAGTGCTGAAGAGGCAGTGCTCCCCCTGACAGCCACACTCTTTGTGTGTCCACGTGACTGGGGATGGAGGACGTAGCAAGGCTGCTGGTTGGTGGATGAGCGCCTCCCCATTCCTATAAGGGACTGCTTTGTCTTCCCTGCTGAGCAAGTCCCAGTGATGATGTCTGCTTCACGTATTACACAGTGAAGTGAATCTTGGGGTGAAGGCAGAGGCAATGTGTTCAGCAGTCACGTGCTCCCTCTGGGCACTTTAGCTGTGCACCCCCCCCCCAGCTACGTATCACCTGACTACTCCCTTCTACAAAAGTTCTGGTGTCTTTCCTCATAATCCCTTCAAATGTACATATAGGAAATATTTAACTATAAAGCATTCAAAAACCAGTGGATGAACACTTTAATCTTCTTGATCCCTCCATTGATGATTGCTAATAGCTGTGCTGAAACAAATGCAGAATTGCAATTCATATGCAAATTTGACTTTGAAATTCAATAGGGACTACGAATTCTTTTCACATTACAGCGGGCAATTTGACCTCATTTTCTTTTATATGAAGGGTCTCAAACACAAAGCCTCTAAAGCTATTTCCTGCGGCCCGCAACAACACTATTGTCACCATTAATCAACACTATTGTTATATGAAAAGCTTTCAGTGGTGCAGCCCTCAGGCTAACATACTAGTCCTCATGCAGCCCTGTACTAATCCTCATGCAGCTCTCGTGGTGATTTGAGTTTGAGACCCCTGCTCTATATGCTGTTCCCCAGTGTTTAAATCTTAACAATGGCTTTGATTTGCTGTTAGTGTGACCTGATCCCATGACTTACACTCCCCTGCATTTATTCCCTCCCATTCTGTAAATTCCCCCATCTTCAAAACAGCTGATAAAGTGGGATTTTTCTCCCACAAAAGCTCATATGATAAATAAATCTGTTAGTCTTTAAACGTGCCAGAGGAGCCCTTGTTTGTTTTGTTGAACTAGACTAACACAGCTACCCCTTTGGAACTATGCTGAAAATATGCTTTATGTTCTTGGAGTAAAAGTCATGAGGAGATCATACTGTATGTCTTGGTATTGGACCATTTACACAGCAGGAATTTGTAATCCCTCCCTGGTCAGTGAGTGATGCAGTGGAAGGCTCACTTGTCTAAGCCTCGCTCCATCCCAAAATTATCCATGGAAAACATCATAGACAAGCGCAACAAACGACCTAGTGCAAAAACAACCGGAAGGTAAAAAAATAACATGACAGCAAACAGGGGATCTCCCTGTCAAAGAATGGAGACAAATGACTATTTCAGTATAAAAAGAGTGGGGAGTGGCACTCCAGATCCACTCACAGAGGAAACAGAACCACAGAATCATAGGATTGACAGCAACCTCAAGAGGTCATCTAGTCCAGTCCCTTGTGATTATGACAGGAGTAAGTATTAGACCATCCTTGCTAGGTGTCTTTGTAATCTGCTCTTGAAATTCTCCAATGATACACATCCCACAATTATTTATTCCAGTACTTAACTACCCTGATGCTTAGGAAGTTTTTCCTGACGTCCAGCTTAAACTGCCTAGCCTCCAATACCCACCCACAAAATCCACCCCAGCCCTCAATACCCACCCCCAATACTCACTCCCCTGTCCCCAAAAGAAGTCTGCTGTAGCCTAGAGGAGAGTTCCTGAGATGCCAACAGTCAGGTGATAGTAGGGAGCTAACACCCAGCCAAGGCTACCTCTTGCTAGAGGTGACTCACACTCCCGGGTACCTCCAGAACTCTCACAGCACCACACAATGGAATATGCAGAAATCTCCAGAAGATAAACCAAATAGAAGCCGCATAAGAATAAATAATAAAACTATTTACTCCCTGACAATATTCCAGCACTGACACAATTAGCTGATTAAACTACAGTCAATATAAATATCCAATATGAGAGGGAGCCAAAAGGTGAAGAAAAACATGAATATTTTCTACTGGAAAGATAACTGAGGGCTAAGTTCATACATACTTACTGGCAGATTAAATGGAATTCTCTTCTGTGTAAATACCTGGCACAAAGCACTAAGACCTCTTCCACAGTTAAAAAACAAAGACTTGCCGAGAATGTGGAAAGATAGATGCTGGGTGGTCATGTTCTCATCAAGTCTTTGTTTCTTAACTGTGGAATGGTCTTAGTGCTTTGTTGTAGTATTTTGTCTAATTGAACTTCCCCTGCTTTTCCTCACCATTACAAGCTCCAAAGTCTTCCTATGTTCTTGTCATATTCCTGGTACTTGAGTATTTATTTGTGTGTTATGTAGCAGTTTAGCAGGTGACTTTCCATGTCACAGTAATTTAACTGTACAGCTGAATAGTGTGAAATACAGATACAAATCTTCTCTTGAGTCCATTGCTTTCTGTTTAAAGTAAATTCTTCACCATACATACTCCACATTTCAGTTAATCCATTGTCTTGAGGATATATGGGACTAACTGTCTCATGATGAAAATCATATATTTTAGCAGAGACCAGGTATCCTCTATTCTTGAGCTGTGACTATCTTTGGAATTCCATGATGTGCAAAAACAGATTTAATGTGCCTGACAACTGTTGCTTCCATGGTATCTTCAAGTGGAACTAATTCTGGGAAACTGGTAAAGTCGGTCCATTAGAACCATGTGATCATGTCTTCCCTGGCTGAACACATCAATTCCAACTTCGTCTCTTGGAGCCATAAGTTGTTTGTGCAGTATCATTGGTTCTTTCTTCTGCAAATCGCTACACTTCTGATATATTGCACATTTGCTCACTGACATCTCTTGAATCTCACTATTTATCTTTGATCAGTCTACAACTTCTCTAGTTCCCCCTTTCTATTTGGTCATTACCAGGTGCCCTTTGTGTATTCATTCCAATATTTCGTTTCTTATCACTGTAGGAACCATAATCTGAGCATGCCCCAGATCAACAAAAGCTATTTTTATAGTGGGAAATAGGAAGGTGGGAAATCCTCTTTTCCCCTCCTTTACTTATTGCTGCCATCACAGCTTGCACCATTTCATCTTCACTGGGTGGGTATGTCTACACTTAGAACATTAGTTTGAATTAACTGAATTAAAACTAATCAATTCAAACTAATAATAATTAGTGGGTATGTGTACACTTACAACTTAGTTTGAATTAAGGAGGCTTAATTCGAACTAAATTAGTGCATGTCCACTCTTGCTTTCATTAGTTTGAACTAAGGAGTTCCCTTAGTTCGAACTCAGGAAAGCCTAGTTTGAATCTATAAAAACCTCCCTTAAATTAGAATTGATGGTGAATTCGAACTCATGAGTTCGAATTAACCCAATGTAGCTGTGTTAATTCGAAGTAGCTATAAATTCGAATTAACAACAGCTTGATTTTCCCTATGCAATAGCGCCCCCTGCCTGATTCGAACTTGCTAATCCTGTGCATGGACATGCTAGTTCGAATCAGGGTTTCTAGTGTGGCTGTGTTAATTCAAATTAATTTTATGGGAACTAATAATTATTAATCCAAATTGATTAGTTCTATTTCAGTTAATTCGAACTAACCTTCTAAGTGTAGTCATACCCAGGTTGAATTCAGTTAATTCGAATTAACATGGCCACACTAGAAACCCTAATTTGAACTAGCATGTCCATGCACACGACTTGCTAGTTCAAATTAGGTAAGGGGTGCTATTGCATAAAGAAAATCAAGCTGTGGCTAATTTGAACTAACAGTTCAATTTAATACAGCTACATTGGGTTAATTCAAACTCTTGAGTTTGAATTGACCGTCACTTTAAAGTTCAACGAGATTTTATCACTTCAAAGTCAGCTTTCATCAATTTGAATTAAGGAGTTCCTTAGTTTCAATTAATGAAAGGCTGTGTGGCCATGCACTTATTTAATTCAAACTGATCCTCATCAATTTGAATTAATTTGTAAGTGTAGACATACCCTGGTATGTCTACACTTAGAAGTTATTTCAAAATAAGGAGGCTTATTTTGAAATAACTTTTTTCCTGTCCATGCATGCATCGTGTTATTTCGAATTAAGCATTTATTTTGAAATAATGAAGTGCTACTTTGAAATAATAAAACCTGCTTTTATTTCAAAATAGCACTTAAACTGAAATCATTATTTCAAAATAAGCCATTCTTATTTCATATTTCAAAATTAGCCATGGAATAGGCTTACTTTGAAATAATTGTCCTATGCTTTTGCTTACCTCCCCATCTTTTGAATTAGAGAGTCTAGTGAAGACTCTCCATTTCGAAATAACAACTCCTGCCTTATTTTGAATTAAAGAGTCTTCACTAGACTCCTAATTCAAAATAGTAAATTTGAAGTAGTGGTAATTTGAAATAATTACTTTGAATTAAAATCAAAGTAAGTTATTTTGAAATAACTATTTCAAATTAATTTTGTAAGTCAGACATAGCCACTGTTACTATCTCCAGTTCATTCCATATGCCTAGAAACACCACACATGACACTTTTATCATGTTCAAATGTATGTTTACTGCTTGTTCCATAACATCAGCCTGCACATTATCAGATGGAGCCTATGGTCTTGAGATTATCTGCCATTAGCAAGTGGCATCCAGGTTGGAACTCCAGGCTTATATCATGCACCTGCATTTTCAAAAGTACTTACTGCATCATGGCTGGTGCTTCAAGTCCTTTTTTCCCATAATTCTGTCAGTGATTTGTGAGCAGTTTCTGTGCCAAAGCTCAGGACCTAGAAAAAAACTGTGAAATCCTATACATCCATACGCTGGATCCCATGTCTTTTTTTTCAGTTTCCATGTACTTCATCCATGCAGCTGTTCTAGGCCTAGATGCATACCAGCAAGACTGTCTCCCCATCAGTTCCATGACACCGTAACAGTACAGCTTTGAGCTGTCTTTCGAGGCACATATGGAGAGTTTGCTGCCTATCAATGGGTCAAAAAAATTACAGCACTGGAGCTGATGTTGGAATGTGCTTTAAACCCTGAAGTCATCATGATTTGGTATCCATGCCTATTCAGTGACTCTCTGGAGACTTCTTTGTGAGGTGCACAGGCTGTATAGCCAGTTATGAACTTGGTGCTGTAATTCAGTATGCCGACTAGTCTTTTAATTGATTTTTTATGTTCAGTATTTTCTGAATCTTTGGCTGTGTTCACACGGCACTTTTGTTTCGAAACAACCTCGTTGTTTCGAAACAAAAAAA
>ML682058.1:4135535-4236219 GCA_007922195.1 Podocnemis expansa
GGGGGGCTGAGCCACCCCGCAGCGGCTCACCCGCTGCTGGTGCCTGCAGCCCCCTTTCTGGGGCTGCAGGGTGAGCCAGCAGCGGCTCACCCCCAGGGGTAACGAAATAGCATGTTCACACAGTGAACTTGCTATTTCGTTTCCCGCTTTTTTTCTTATTTCGAATTAACATTTTGTTAAGTCGAAATAAGATATTTCGAAATAAGGTGTTGTTTCGAAACAAGTTGTTTCGACACAACTTGTTTCGAAATAACCCTGTGCGTGTGAACACAGCCTTTGAGTCACCTGGCAAGATTCCCTTTGAGGTCAGTTTCTTTCCTAAGTATGTTATTTCTGTTGCCTGAAATTGACATTTGGCCTTACTCAGTTTAAGGCTATTAGCTCTTGCAGTTTCTAGTACTCTCTTTAGTTGTTCCCGATTTTCAATGACAGTCCTTCCCCAAATTATTATGTCATCAGTGAACAGTTTCATGCCTGCTAGACCCTTTAGCATCTGGCTCACTGTACAATGAAATACTTCTGAAGCGGAACATATTTCAAAAGGCGATCTTAGGAAGCAGTATCTGCCAAATGGTGTGTTGAAAGTACAGTTCCTAGAGCTCTTATTGTCCAAGGGTGTCTGCCAAACTCCTGCCAATGCATCTAATTTATTGACAAATTTGGCTCCTGCTATTTCAGGCAATAGTTCAGTGCTTGTGGGAAAATGGAATTCTTCCTTTTTTTTTTTTTTTTTTTGGTTGCTATTCTGCTCCTTAGCATTCATACTCAGTCATAAGCTCTCTCCTTTTCTCTTTGTGATTATTGTAGTAGAAAGTGAGAGCCTAAGACACAAAACTACTATAACAGGCTGAGAATGAGGCCTGAGGCCTGGAAGACTAGGTTAGGACACAAAACCAAACAAAAGTATGGTCAAGGATGTAGTAAAGTGTAGTAGTCGGTAAGCAATCATGGAAATTAACAGTAGCTAGTTGAGATTCAGATACACCTGGTATTCTGCTACTACAAGATAGTATAAATAGAAAGTGCTGCGACAACATGGCATTAGCACTAGATAATGAGGATGGTTTGCCCTTGTCATTGCCACAACAATATGATGGACTGAGATGTTTTGGTCCAATCTCCCATTCATAGAGATAGGTAGGACTAAATGACCTCAGAAGGTGGCAACTACCTACGTAACAGAGCAGAGAAAAACCTGTCCATGACAGTGTCTAAAGGTGAAGGTCAGAGGGAGTAGCACAATTCATTTGATTGTGAAGAGGTGTCTGGGTAACTGGCAGACTGAGACAGCCCACTCAAAAGGAGCTCACGCACACAACCACTGATTAACAATCCATCAGTCATTTGCCTGATTAATAACTGACCAAGAACAGTTATAAAGCATGAACCTAATCTGTTGGTTCTTCTATTCTTCAGATCAGTGGGTCTCAACCACCGCCAGGACACATTACTGTATCGCCATATAGCAGTAAGCGTGTTATGGAGAGCTGAGAAAATCGCTGGATTTGGCCTAGGGGGAATGGGTTGGTGTGCCCTGTAGGATTGCAGTGTACCACCAAGTGTTCCATGATCCATGAAAGATTGAGAAGCACAGCTCCAGGTGATACTGTTTGCTCCTCTTCTAACCTGTTTCCTTAGGTTTGTGGAACCATTAACGCAACATGCATCATGGGTTCTTCATCTCCTCCTAACCTCTTGTGTGTTACTGGGAGACACCAGTTTCCTATGAATACATCTTCAGGTGGTACTATTAATACTTTCATACTTGTCTCTGTGTTATCTTTTTTGTCTTTCTGCAGCATGCATCATCTTAACAAGACTGATTCCCTCATATCTGTGTAGGCCCAAAGCTGTTCGCTTGCCTCTATGTACTATCACAAATTCTTTGTTTATTGTTTTTTCTTCGTATTTAAGGAAGTGTGTACTCTCTTAACACCAAATCATTCCTTCCTTATAGTTTTTCACACAAATTTTACTCTTCCACTTTTAAGTGCACCTCAAATCTCTCTATTTCAGTTTCTGTTATTACATTTACTTGTGCCCTAATGACTACCTCTTATGTCACCTAAGTGACATTTGGGCACATTTTGATTACTAATGTTTTGAGTTTTCAGTCTCCTCCATGATTGTACTTAAGAACAGCTCTTCCTCTTCACTGGAGGAATCCATTTTTGCACTTTACATATGAACTTTCCAGCTATCTCTGCACCAGTGGTTCTCAACCTTTTGTGGGTTATGACATGCTTGGCAGCATATCGCGGTCCTACAGGATGCAGCAGCCCACCCATCTTAGCTCAAATCCAGCCATTTTCCCAGCTCTCCATGCACACTCACCACTTTGTGGTGACACAGTAATATGTCTGACGGTGGTTGAGAACCACTGCTCTCCATCATTTAGTATAATGGTTGAGCTTACTACAGTTCCTATGAATTTGCCTGAATTCTGAGAATGTCCTGCATTCATTCAGGTTGTCAAAATCATTGTCATTATTTCCTGCTTTCTGTTTTAGGGTCACTAGCCAATTTCATTTATATGAACTTTTCTCTTTCTGGTTTAATGATGGTGCTCACAGTTATATGCTCTGTGTTTTTGTAGGCTTTATATTTGTGTTTCTGTTTGTCCTGCTGTTCTGCAAATACATTTGCCCTTTCTAGTATCACATCAATCTCCCTTAGTAACCACTCACAGTCTTTTTTTATTGTTACACCTCAAGGACAATCTGGCTTTTAATGAGAGTCTTTTAAAATACCGTGTTTACAGGACTGACTTTTTAGATTTAAGTCTATGACAAACTCCTCTATTGTCTCGCCTTCTTTCTGTATTCTCACTGTGAAAGTCTCGTTCTCATAAGTAACTTTCTTCCCTAGAGACACACTGATCCACAAACATCTTCATTATTTCTGCAAAGCTTTCCTCTCCCTCCCTACCACCATCGTTGTGGAAAACACTGTAGACCTTAGGGCTTCTGTGCTTACCACTGTTAAGATCAGAGTAATCTTTTGCTCATTCTCAGTTTATTTGCCCCTGGGGATTCCATTTGCCAGTCATAGTATTGTCTGATCTCTTGCCAGTCACATTCAGCATCTGTGTGGAGTCCCAGGGCTGCTGGGAGTTACTGGCAGTCACTCAGGCTGTGTGGTACCCATTGCAGTGTAATCGCTCAGTGACCTACCAGCACACACTGGTTTTGCCCCCTGTACCATGTAGTATCTTACTAGTGAGCAGACTCATGTCAAGACAAACCTTTTAGCAGGAATGGAAACTATGTTCTGATTAAGGTAATAAAACCTTGTACCGCTCTGTGTAGCCATAGACTGTGACTGCCCCATCTGGGTCTTCTTTGGCTGTGTTCACACAGCCTCCTTATTTTGAAACAACCGAGGTTGTTTCGAAATAAGGTTTTGGCTGTTCACATGACGCATGGTTGTTTCGGAACAACGGGAACCGTTGTTTCTAAACAAGTTAAACCTAGTCTGTGGGCAAAACAACGCTGTTTCGCAACGGTTGTTTCGAAACAACGCCGTGCGAACGTGTTGTTTCGAAACAATGGTGGTTTCGAAACAATGGTGGTTTCGAAACGACTTGTTTCAAAATAACCATTGTCTGAACATGTTGTTTCGAAACGATGGTGAGTCGTTTAGAAACAACTGTTGTCTGGAATTGCTATTTCGATTCCAGCTTTTCTCCTTATTTCGAAGTGACTTTTTTGCTAATTCGAAATAAGTCATTTTGAAATAAGGCATTATTTTGATACAAGTTGTTTCGAAACAACCGTATCAAAATAACCCCGTGTGTGAACACAGCCTTTGTGTCTATATCCTAAGAAAGAATGTGATAGGAAACCACAAACTGCATGAGGAGTGCACAGGAAGAGTAATGTCAACTTCCCTGTGTCCTAAAGGACTTTTCTACAGCGCAAGCTCCTTTCCATTTGTAGATCCCAGTAAATGATGCCACACAGATCCCCCCTCCTTTCCTTCAATGAAAAAACATGGTAGACCTTTCCCTATTTTTATGCTGTCTACATTCTGCAATGCACTTGTCCTGAACAATGAAAGTACAGTAGAACCTCAAATATATGAACACCAGTGTTACAAACTAATCAGTCAACTGAATACTATGTGGAACCAGAAGTAAGCAAAGAACCAGAAAGAAAGAAAATGCTATACTGTGCCTGTATTCCATATTAAAGATCAGCATGCAGAGCAGAAGCAGCTCAGGGTTGGCCTAGTTTCCTGTAAGCCAAGGGCGCTGTTTCACTCCTTCCAGCCAGGAGGCTGCTGTTGCTGCAAGGAACTGAAGGTTGCAGCCAAAATCAAGTCTGAAGCTAGAGTGGAAGTCAGAGTTCTGAAGGAATTTTAAAGAGCCGTAACCTGTGCACTGATGTGGTCCAAGCTTTGCTTGTCGCTGAACTCCTGGATTCCACCAGCACCTCTGAGATTGCAAGGGGCAGGAGAAGGAGGGTAGCAGGTTGGTACCAACACCCTGCCATGTGTTTCCTCTGGAGCACAGCAAAGCAATGCACTGAGAAACCCCTGGGGAGAGGATGCTGAAGGCTAGCACTTGTCATACCAAAGGTGTAGGGCAATCCCTCCTCCAGTTTAGCCCAAAGCAAGTAATAAGAAAAGGGCAGGTAGCTGCTTGCAAACCAGGTGCTACTCTCAGGTGTCATCTTTACAGAGATCTCTCCCAGCCTTAGCTAGAAGACACTGACTACAGGACGCTGTTCAGAGTTACAGACTTTTCAGAGTTACTGATAATCTCCATTTCCAAGGTGTCCGTATCTATGATTCTACTGTAACTCAATTTTCATGTTTACTCAATACCACTTTCTGGGACTTTTACCTTAATACAGAGTGATGGGGACAAATCCAGCACTTCTGTAACTCTGATGTTAAGGGAGCCAACACCAGGGCTACATTTGACCCATTGTATTTGAATTCCCCCAGTGGATGCTTCATTTCCTACCCCCCCAAACACATAAAAATGGTTTCATTTTATCTTAAATATGAAAACATTTCTATAATGTTATAATTATTGCTTACTTAGAGGACAGTAACACCTGAATGCCCCTGTCAGGTATTGGGGTCCCTTTCTGCAAGGTGTTATTCCATGTAGTCCCATGCTTACTATGCTATGAATCGATTGTTAGACAAGAGGTAACAGAGTGTGTGATGTCCTGTGTTTGAAAACCAATCACCAAAACTCCCATATACATCAGTGTCATACAATTATGATATGTTCTGTACAAAATATGCCTTGTTTGGTGTTACTTTAAAAGTCTTGACCTGCTGAACATTAATATCTTGTTAGATTATATGTGCCACCAGTGTATGCGAGATGATGAAGCATAGCTGAGTGTGCTATTAGAACGTATTACAAGGGGGGAAACTAGCACAAAGAACTGTTCAGGAACAACAGTGGAGTAGCCAGATAGCGTTAATGGCTCTCTCCCTCACCCATTCAAGAACAGATTCTACAACAGGGATTCTACAACCCCATAGGTCATGAGCCCCGATTCTTTTAGCAATCTGAAACAAAGCTCAAAAGGACGTGTGACATCATCACCAGGCTTTTCTTCCCAATTCGACACGCAAAGGATCAGCACTTTGGAACAGCACTCATAACTCAGCTGGGTGTGCCTCTGATTGTAGATAACTCTGTAAGGGCTGATCTATACTAGAGAGTTTAGTCAACAAACAAACCAGTGGGTGCTGTACACACGCCAATCACCCCCTGCCAAAAAACCTGCCCTTTGTTTTTGACAAAATAAAACCACCTGGACAGACAATATAGGCCTTTTGTAAGCTTATTTAGGGCAATATACCATGAATGTAGACTCTCCATCCGCTTATCTCAGTGGTGAGGCTGTCATGCCTGTCAGTTTCATCCAGTGGCATACTGAAATTTATGAAAAAGCCCAAGCCCAGTTTGCTGCAGACCTGGGCAGCTGGTTCCCACTGACGCCTGAGGAACACAATGAGAAGCCTGGGCTGCTGCAAGCCCAGGAAGTTGGATCCTGGCTCCTGGCTGCAAGACAGGAGGGAAGAAGCCATGGGAGGTTTCTTCACTCCCTCCCCATATGGGAGCAGGCAGGAAAGGAGAGAAGCCAGAGAAGCTGGATCCCACTCTCTGGGGGTGAGAAATGCTGGGCTGTTTCCATCAGGAGCAAGAGGGAGGAAGACTCTGGTGACTTTCCCTGGTTCCTGGTCAGGAACAGGGATGGGAGAAGTTTGGAACTGGTTCTTGGTGGGAAACGTGAAAGGGGGCAGCCCGCCAGTAGCCAGCCTCTGGGGCTCGCAGCAGAGAGCAGAGAGACGGGTCTTTCATTTCCTCACACTGCCCTTCTTAAGTTGATGGAAGTGCTTCTGTTGAGGACTGTAAAGGGGAGCCGCTCTGAGCGGCCCCACCTCCTGCACCTTCTAGCCTTGTTGGGGGCAGGGTGAAGCTTGATACCGGCACCCCGGCAATTCCCCAGCACAAAAAGGCAAATGCATGGCCCCAGTAGTTCAACCCCCGCAAGGAGTAAGGCAAACACTCCATACCAATAGTTTGGGCCCTTCAACCCCGGTGAGGGGTAAGGCAAGCGCCCGGTAGCCTGGACAGCAGCAGAGGAGGGAAGGGGAACGCAGGCCTGCCCGCTCCACTGCGTTCCAGCCCAGAGCCCTACTAGTGGCAAGCACAGGGTGCCACTATGTCAGCGAGGCTCCTGCCAAAATGCCCTGACTCCTCAAACTGCCCCTGGGCTACTTCCTTCCCACTCCCTTCCACGATACTTGGGGTACGTTGTTCTCCGGGTAGGTTCCCCAGGGCATTCCAGTCAAGCCCTTGCTATCGTCGGGTGGCAACACAGGTAATTCAGCCTCATCTGCCAGTGGCAGTTCCTCCAGGTTGCACAGGTCCAGGGTAGCTGACTGGCTGCCTTTGCCAGCAGAGGGAAGCTCATCGAGGTCCTCATAAGCATCTGGCTGATTCCCTGGCCCCAGGCTCTCTGCTGAGGGAAGCCTGTCCAGGCCTTTTGCTGGAGGAGTTGTCTCTAGGGGCGAGGCCAGCCAGGGTTCTTCCCCTCAACTCTCATGGGATAGGGGATCTCGCTGTCAGCCAGGCCTCTCTGGCTCCCAGGGAGGGAGGTCTGCTAGTGGCAGCAGCCATCTCCCTCTCTGTTTCCCCCATGGCTGCCTGGTCCAGCCCCTTATATAGTCCTCCCACTCCCTCCAGCTATCACTTTGGTTCCAGTCTGGGCTCTTTTGCAAGGCCTCTTCAGGCCAGTAGGGGGAGTGCTGGTACCCAGCTACCTCTCGGCCAGTGGCTAACTGTTCCCCTCTACTACGCTCACCCCCCTCAAGACCAGCTCTTGGTTTTTAGAGTGGAGTTCAGCCCCCTCCCCTATAGCACCTCTGCTTAATATGCAGAAGGGCCTGGGTTCGATTCCCAGGGGGTTGGACTCAATGATCTCATGAGGTCCCTTCCAACCGTATGATTCCATACAGGTCAGTGCATCTGCATTGGCATGCTGTTTTCCTGCGTGGTACTGTACAGTATAATTGTATGGTTGGAGGGCAAGATACCAGCGTAATAGTCGGGGATTAGTGTCTTTCATTTGTTGGAACCAACAGAGGGCTGCATGTTCCATACCAGTGGTGACTATGTTCCCTAATAGGTAATATCGCAAGGCTTCCATGGCCCACTTGACCGCCAACGCTTCTCTTTCAGTGGTGGCATATTTTTGTTCCCTGGGAATTAGTTTACGACCGATATACAGAACGGGATGCTCTTCCCCATTCACCTCTTGGGCTAAGACAGCCCCAAGGCCCACCATCGAGGCATCTATTTGTAGTAGAAACGGGCGATGAAAATTGGGGCTGTACAATATCGGCTCAGAACACAATGCCCTTTTTAGTGTCTGGAAGGCCTCCTCACAAGTCTCGGTCCAGCGTACTCACAGTGGTTGTGTTTTCTGAAGGAGGTCTGTTAGAGGAGCTCCAAGGGCTGTGAAGTTAGGCACAAATCGCCAGTAGTAACCTGCTAAGCCCAGGAACTGTTGAACCTGTTTCTTGGTCACAGGTTGGGGGTATTCGCGACCGGCTTGGACCTTGTCAACCAGGGGCTGCACCTGTCCTCGCCCGATGGTGTATCCCAGGTAAGTCGTCTCCTGCCATCCTACCCAACACTTCCATGGGTTGTGGTCAATCTGGCTTCCCTAAACGTACGCAGAATGGCAGCTACTTGAAGGACATGTTCCTCCCAGGACTGGCTGCGGATTACCACGTCATCGAGGCAGGCCGCTGTGTACGCATGGTGTGATTGCAGGAGGCGATCCATCAGTCGCTGGAAAGTAGCGGATGCCCTGTGGAGACCGAAGGGCATTCAGACAAATTGGTAAAGGCCACTAGGTGTGGCAAAAGCAGTTTTCTCCCTGGCAGTGGGTTCTAGTGGGATTTGCCAATAGCCCTTCGATAAGTCTAGTGTTGTAAAAGAACATGCTTCCCCCCAGGCGGTCGAGAAGCTCATCTATTCGGGGCATTGGGTATGCATCAAACTTGGAAATAGCATTCACTCTGCAGAAGTTGATGCAAAACCGTGTTGACACATCAGGTTTCGGAACTAGTACGATTGGACTGTGCCATTTGCTGGTCGAGGGTTCAATGACTCCCAGGTTCAGCATGTCCTTGACTTCTTGTTCTACTGTAGGCTGTAGACTCCGGGGAATCGGACGGGTGCCCATACGAGCTATGGTTCCAGGAGGAGTCTGAATAGTGTGTTGAGCTTGATCGGTCTGTCCGGGCACTACCGTAAACATGGTGGCAAAGGTCTCAAGTAGACATTAAGCCTGTCTTTGGTGCTCCGCCGTAAGGTCTGGTCCAAGACGCAGGCTTCCCTCATCTTTGAGGCCTGGGACCTGTAGGCCTAATTCAGGGTCTGGTGGGTAGGGGGCTATGAACAGGTGTTCTTGCTCCCTCCAGGGTTTTAGCAGGTTGACATGGTATATCTACTTCTTACACCATCGGTCCGGTTGTTGGATTTCATAGTTCATGGGTCCCATTTGTCCGAGCACCTCATAAGGGCCTTGCCAATGGGCCAATAACTTTGACTCAGCAGAGGGGAGCAAAACCAGAACCCAGTCTCCTGGGGCAAAGCTCCGGATTTGCATGTTTTGGTTGTATGCCTGGGCCTGGGGTTGTTGGGCCTTCTGAAGGTTCTGTTGGGCTAACTGCCTGATCTGTTGGAGCCTCTCTCTTAGACCTGCAACATACTCAAGGAGACCCTGTGAGGGTGATGGAGCCTGCTCCCACGTTTCTCAAACTAAGTCGAAGATCACCCAAGGCTGTCAGCCATACAGGAGCTCAAATGGGGAGAAGTGGGTTGAGGACTAGGGAACTTCGTGTGTGGCCATCAGGAGGGGTGGAATGAGTTGGTCCCATTTCTGTAGCTCCTCTGGGGAAAACCTCCTCAGCATCCCTTTTAGTGTTCAGTTGAAACGCTCCACTAATCCATCTTTTTGGGGTGGTAAACGGAGGTCTGAATTTTCTGGATCCCTAGGATGGCACACACCTCTCGCAGGCGCCTTGATGCAAAATTGGTTCCCTGGTCTGTTAAGAGGTCCTGAGGTAGGCCAACCTGGGCAAAAATCTTTATCAGCTCCCCAGCAATCGTGCAGGCTGACATGTTCCGGAGAGGTACCGCTTCAGGAAATCAGGTGGCATAATCCACGAGGACTAATAGATGGTGATAGCCTGTGGTACTTGCTGGCAGAGGTCCCACCAAGTCCACTGCAACCCATTCAAAAGGTTTCCCCACCACAGGAAGGGGTACAAGGGGAGCTCATGGAACACCTGCAGGAGCCATCTTTTGATAGCCTGGGCAGGAAATACAACATTTTCTGATGTCCTCATGGACCCCCGGCCAATAAAAGCGAGCAGTAATCTGCGCAAGGCTTTTGTCCTTACCCAGGTGTCCCACCACCGGTATATCATGGGCCAACCACAGCATGGCCCTTTGGTGTACTCGAGGCACCAATAACCGAGCACATGCTAGTCCGGTCCTTGGGTCTCGGGCAACTCGATATAAGCAGTCTCATAAAAGCTCAAACCAGGGCCAGAGCAAGTCCCTTTGGGGATTTGTCGGTACCCCGTCCACCACAGTTACCTGTTCATAGGCCCGCCGTAGGGTCTCATCCTCCCACTGGTCACAGAAAAAGTCCATGTGGGCATCGCCAATGGGGTCACTGGGTTCTGATGCCAAGGGATCTTCCCCTTCATGATTCCCCGCAGAAGTCATCGGGCAGTCAGGTGAGGGTGGCCTGTCAAGAGGATCTGGCTCCTCCTCTTCCCCTAGTGCTGCCCCCACCTCCTTGGGGTACCCTACAGTGCGAAGGAGGAGCCCAGAATTCAGCCAGTCCCTCCCCAGGATTATCGGGTAGGGAAGATGGTCGGTAAGCCCTACTGGCAGGTGATGGGATCTCCCATCAATGGTCAACAGGACTGGCAAGGTGGAGTATGCCCGTAAATCCTCATGAATGCACCATAATTTAATTTGCCCGGTAGGGCCCTTAGGGTTAGGTATAAGTCCTTTACTAACCAGAGTCTGGCCACACCCAGAGTTCAATAAGGCCTCTACCTCCTGGCCTGCAAGATGGGCTCTTACTGTCATTTTGGGTCCTTCTCTTATCCAGGCCTGACCCTCTCCTGCGTAGACACTACCAAAGAGGGATCCACCACCCAAGGCATGCTCACTGGAGGTGTCCAAATTGGCCTCAACTAGAACAAGGCCCCAAGCGGGTAGAGGCAGCTGATCGAGAAGTCGAGGTTGTTGGCCATGGGCTTTCTGGCTGGGTTGATCGCTCTTCAACCAGTTGTTCCTGCCCATCCATTGGGGCTTGCAGTGCGGGGCCCCCACTTCGTAGGCCAGGTCGCACTATTTTCCGTGTAGTGGTTTGGTTATGGCATATGCTGACCGGTGGAGTGGGCCCCTCTGTGGCCAGAAAGCCTTCCATTAACTGCACGGCTTGGTCTAGGGTAGTGGGCTGATGTCTCCTTTCCCAGCTCCTTCTCCGAGGGGAAAGAGCATGCAGAAATTGCTCCAGAACCACCTGCTCCACTATCTCAGTACTCGAGTGAGTTTCCAGTCTCAGCCAGCGGGTGGCAGCTTCTTTTAATTGCTGGGCAAAGGCCCAGGGTTGGTGCAGCAGCTGCTGTTGTTGTTTCATCTGCTGGGCTCCCATCTCCCAGATCATCCGTTCCTGTTGGGTCCCGAGGTCTTGTAACAACTACCTTTGTGTTTCCAACCACCATGTCACAAACTTTTCAGGATCCATGGTTTATCTTCCCCTACAGCAGGGGTCTAGTCTGGGGATCCCCCCTTCGTCGACAACTGGAAAGGGGGCTGCCCTCAGTGGCCACGCCTCCTGCACCTTCTAGCCTTGTTGGGGGTGGGGTGAAGCTTGAGACTGGCACCCTGGCGATTCCGCAGCACAAAAAGGAAAATGCATGACCCCAATAGTTCGGACCTTCAACCCCAGTGAGGGGTAAGGCTAACCCTCCATACCAATAGTTCACAGCCTTCAACCCCGGAGGGGGGTAAGGCAAACACTCAGTACCAATAGTGCAGGGCCTTCAACCCTGGCGAGAGGTAAGGCAAGTCCATAACAACAATAGTTCAGGGCCTTCAACCCCCAGCAGGGGTAAGGCAAGTGCCTGGTAGCCCGGACAGCAGCAGGGGAGGGAAGGGGAACGCAGGCCCGCCCGCTCCACTGCATTCCAGCCCAGGGCCCTATTAGTGGCAAGCACAGGGTGCCACTATGTCAGTGAGGCTCCTGCCAAAACATGCTGACTCCTCAAACTGCCCCTGGGCAACTTCCTTACCACTCCCTCCCACAATGCCTGGGGTACATAGTCCTCGTTGTCCTCTGGGTAGGTTCCCCAGGGCATTCCAGTCAAGCCCTTGCTATCGTCGGGTGGCAACGCAGGTAATTCAGCCTCATCTGCCAGTGGCAGTTCCTCCAGGTCACATGGGTCTGGGGTAGCTGGCTGGCTGCCTTTGCCAGCAGAGGGAAGCTCATCAAGGTCATCATAGGTCTCTGGCTGATTCCCTGGCCCCAGGCTCTCCGCTGAGGGAAGCTTGTCCAGATCTTCCCGTGGGAGAGTTTTCTCTAGGGGCACAGCCAGCCAGGGTTCTTCCCCTCGGCTCTCACAGGGTGGGGGAATCTCACTGTCGGTTGGGCCTCTCTGGTCCCAGGGAGGAAGGTCTGCCAGTGGCAGCAGCCATCTCCCTCTCTGTTTCCCCTATGGCTGCCTGGTTCAGCCCCTTATATAGTCCTCCCACTCCCTCCAGCTGTCACTTTGGTTCCAGCCCGGGCTCTTTTGCAAGGCCTCTTCAGTCCAGTAGGGGGAGTGTGGGTGCCAAGCTACCTCTTGGCCCATGGGTAACTGTCCTCCTCTACTACAAGGACGCACTCCACCGATCCAGGGAAGGCGATGTGGACAGCAATCATGGCAGTAATCACTGTAGCTGTAAGTTGACAAATACTATGCTGAGTTATTTTGGATTGTAGACAAGGACTAAGTGTGGTTTGCAGCTGACAGACTTAGAGAGTGAGAGGCAACCCAGGCTAGTATTCATGAGACCTAACTGGTTGTGTTGCTCTGTGTGCAACTGAACTAGGTGATAACAGTGCCTGCGGGGGGAGGGGGGGTGCTGCTTAACACCAGAAGGCCTAGAGGACATAGCACTCCCACAGTTTTCAGGTTGTGTCCTGGGAGATCCTGTCACCAGGGGTTACAGTAAGGGGCAATGCCCCAGAATGCCATTGCAGGGCCCCCTATTTTTAGGGAGCCAGCATTCCAGGCTCCCTAAAATAGGGGAAAGCCCTAGAATGCTGTGTTCTGGGCACCCCGAAAAATAGAAGGGTGCGCTGGAACCCAGTGTTCCTGTGCATCCCCCCTAGGCTGATGGAAGGGAGGGGCTGTGGGCTGGGGCCAACCCAACCACTCCTCCCTCCCTTCCCCAGCACCTGTGGAGGCTCTGCCCCTTCCAGCCAGGGCCTGGCTGTGCATGCGGCCAAGCACCAGCCTCCGGCCTGGGCTCCTGCTTTCCAGCCCACTGGCCAGCCAGCACTGTAGCCTCCTGTCCCCCGCCCAGCTCTTCAGCTAGGTAAGGGGGCTGGGGGAGGGTTGGGGCAGTCAGACAGCTGGTGGGGAAAGCGCGGGGACAGGGAGGGCACATGGGGAAGGGGGAGAAGGGGCCGGGATGGTGGGCTAGTGAGGTCTTGGGGGAGTGAAGGAGGTGGCATGAAGACGAAGAGCTAGAGGGCAGGGGGTTGGTGGGCTGGAATGTGGGCAGGGACATTAGGGAGTGGGGATTGGGGCTGAGAAGGACATAGGGAAAGGGATCTGATGGGAGTAAGTGTTTTGGGGGTGGTAACTGGGGAGCAGTACCTGGGGTGGTGGGCTGGCATGTGGGGGGCAGGAACTGGGGTGGGGGGCTGGCATTTGGGGGGCAAGAGCTGAGGGGCAGGACGGACGCCTGGACATGCAGGAGGGGACTGGCCTGATTAGGAGGGTTCTGTGGCCCACCAAATTATACTTTAACCCCTTTCTGTCACAGATGGATACAACAAATACATGAGACCAGGAGTAATTTTTATCAAGAACTTAGATTTTATATTTCACCATCTAAACTTTGGGCCATTTTTGACTCTGTCACTTTAAGAACAACATAGAACAAATGTCTTCCTTGTTATTGGATGTTGAAAGCACATTACCTCTAATGGCATATTTATCATTTAGCTTTACTGCTTCAAGATTTAAGTTCCCTATATATTGGGGTGAAAGTCTCCCCTGTGCAGCGTGTTGGCACAAAGCCTATGTACAAATAAAATCTCTCTTACTCCCTCAAAACATGGCTTAAGACAAACATACGTGGTGCACAAACCTTGTATGGCCTCTCAGTAGAGGGGTAATTTTCACCCTCTCTGGGCAAGCACACTTTGCCCTTGCAGTCAGCATTCACCATTTCAGCATGATTTTTTTCTAGCACTTTGTCCAGTCTAATTTTAAACCTTTCAAGTGATGGGGTTTCAACCATTTCACTTGGGAAATGAATTGTACTGTTGCTATTATTTGTTAAGCACCAGCAATGTGCTCAAGGCACTAAATAAAAACAGGTTCTATCTCCAAGAACTTATAAGCTGTAAGTCCGACACACAGGACAACACAGGGAAGCCAGAATGGGGAGTTTGATACTATATTCTGATGGATGGGACAATGGACTCAAAATTAAGCTCTGGGTTCTGTTCCCAACTCTGCCACTCATTTGCTGTGTGACCTCTGGCTAGTCCTCTCACACTTTCTCTCTCTAGACTAACATGGCTACCCTTTGGGAACTAATGATGTATATGTAGCTCTTTTGCTGCAAGGCAACCTGTCTGCATTTTGTGTTTTGTTTCAGATTCAGAAAGTTAGAGCTAATTGCTGCGCTTTTTCTAACATTTGCTTTTATGTGGAGCCTTTATATTTGTTCTTTCCTTGTTTTCCTTCAGCTGAAATAAAAGTTATCTAGATTTAACATGGTATTTTCTAGTACTTATCCTCTTCTTTTAAACATCCTATTTTTATCTCGAGTATCAAGAATTTTTTCCACCTATGTAGATTAAATTTCCAACTTTTTTTTCTATTTAAGACATATGTTGCAACTCAACAAAAATTCAAAGAAATAGCCCTTTCCTTTATTTTGAAATCTTTTATCAAAATTTGTGGCTTCAGATTCTTCTCCCAAGGAGAGCACTAAAGATCCCAAAATAAGGAATGCAAAGTATGGCTGTGCATGATTCTAGCTAGTTTTTAGTTATTCTTTGCAAGAGGGGTGGAAGCATGTTTATTATAGTTCTGCATCTTGGGGGTCTGTTCTGTTGAGCATTTGGCCACAACTGCTTGTCAAATCTCTGAGAGACAAGTGTTGCTGAATATCACTCAAGACTATAATAAGGATGTGTGGGCTACTTAACTTTGTTGTCACAGTGGCAGTGAAGACATTTCTGATCATAGAATCAGAGAAGATTAGTGTTGGAAGATACCTCAGAAAGTCATCTAGCCCAGCCCTCTTCCTAAAGCAGGACCAAGCCCAACGAAATCATCCCATTCAGGGTTGTATCAAGCCTCACCTTAAAAACCTCTAGCAATGGAGATTCCCCTATCTCCATAGGTACTGCTTTACTGATCCCATTTGTTTTCATTCTCATTTGTCTCCTGCTCTTGTGCCATTCTTCTCCCTCTCAAACAGACTGAAGTGACCTGATTTACCCTGTATTCACACCTGCTCATTCTTGCAGTAAATATTTTTGTACAATATGCCTTGTAAGGCCTCAGATGAAAGCTAATGGCACTGGTTATTAATAGCATTGTAAAATACATGTGTGAACATTATGTGTGAAGTTATGAATTTCCCCTATATGATGTTACTTGAATGTTTTTAAAACAAGACAGTCTCTCCTAGGTAAAGGTGATAAACAGATCTGTCCTAGACAAAGGGAAGTGTGTTTACCTCAATTTATATATTAGCCATAACCAAAGCTATTGAGCTAAACCAGCAGGTAGTATATATTTTGATCCTGGACTCAGGAGACAGAGAATTATAATGATTCTGCACTCTAGAGAGAGACATGAGAAATTGAATCACTAGGAGGCCTCTCTGACTTAAAACCAAGACCACCCCTTTGGGGCTATAAGGAACAGAGTGGAACTCCATCTTGAGCTTTCACCTTAGGAGACAAACAACCAAGGAATTTAATCTCTGCACTGAGTCCTGGCCAGGTAAGCCAGAAGGAAGCTGCAAAAGAGACTGTTCAAAATGGTTTCTCTCACCCAGAAAGACTGTAACATGCTCCATTAAATTTAGACTTTTAGATGTGTGTTTCACTTTTATCTGCCTGTAACCATCTCTGCCTTTAGTTCTTTTACTTGGTATTCACTTAATCTGTGCTCTTTTGTTAATAAACTTGTTTTAGTTTTACTGCAAACCAATTAACTGCTGTGTCTGAAGGAAAGGAAGTGCTTCCCTCTGTTAAATTAATAAACAGTGATATACAGTGCAACTTAATATCTTCAGTGAATGCAGAGTGATTGGGGCTGTGCATTTCAGAGAATCATCTCTGAGGAGCTCAGGAAGTGGAGTTCATGGATTATTACCTCCAAAGAGAGGTCTGGGCCAGTACTCAGAGCCTCCAGGCGTTTCTAGTGAGGAAGACAGGCTGATGAAGCAGGGAGCTGACATACACAATCTATTTGCCAGCAAATCTCACTCTTGCTGAGGCAGAGCGGAAGTATGGTGGCTCAAGCTGTGGGTATCCCCAGCAGCATGTTGAAACTGACTCTGTACACTTCAGCTTTTCCTAGAACAGCATTATTATTTTAGATAATTTGTTCACCACCTAAAAACGTGTTGCGGCAAGGTTTTGAACTCATTTGTTGTTTTCTTGGAAGCTATGCAGAACATGAGAATTATCTGTATTATTTTTTGACGGTTATTGTCTGTGGGTTTGTTGGTTAATGTACTGCTGGTTAAAAGATAGCTAAGAGTTGGATCTTGCAGCAATCCACAAATAATGGTTGTACACAGAATTCAATTCTCTGGCTCTCAAAGGGACAGTACTAGTAATCCACCATGTGAATATGACAAACTGTCTGGAGAAACACATAAATAGTCCGGTCAGATTTGGGTGCTCTGCTCAGAAGAATGCCAGGAGATCATCTGGCATGAACTGTGAACAAAATGATTTTAGAAGAGATAAAGGTGGCTTTAGGGAAGAGATATGCTGACTGAGAAATGCCGAAACATGGTGTCTCAGTCAAAATGTGAGATGAAAAGTCTCACTTTAAGAGATGTATTTCAGTGGCATATAAAAGAATCATCCACTTACTGGAGATTTAATTTCCAGTTACCTATGGCTTAATCTCACTGACAGAATTACCATGATGGATCATTATGGAAAGCAAAACCAAAGCTTATTCTGACATCTAACAGAGCTCCATGCATGGTTAAAAGTCACCTACAAATATAAAATGTGAAACTCAAATATCTTTATTTGTGTGGTAAGTTCTTTGGGGCAGTAGCCATCTTTCTATTCCATATGTGTAGAGCACCTAGCACAATGGGGCCTCAATCCCTCAGTAGGAGCTATCACAATTTAAATGTAATAATTATTTTGCACAGTGTGCTGAATTGCTCTCAGAGAGCCAAAGCAGAATGGGAAATCAGCATATTAGGACTGTACTGAGAACTGCACACCAGGACTTCTGGCTTCTTCTCTGAACTGTGATTCTCTGGGTCCTGTTCCTAGCTCTGTCCCACTGGCTCACTGAGTTACCTTGGGCAAGTCACTTAACCATCCTGTGCCTTGGTTTCCGTATCCATAAAATAAGAAAACCCACATCACAAAAAGTTTAAAGCTGATTGAAAATGCATTGAAATGAAGGGGAGTCTTCCTATTAAGTTCTACAGACTTGGGATCAGGCAGCTAGTAATTAGCTAGGATTATACCAGTGCTATGTATTATTGCTTTACATGTGCATGAAGTGTCTGGGAGGTGGTTACCATTAAAACATCAGCATTTTGCAAGTTATCATACACAGCAGCCTACGACATGCCATGGATCGTACCTTTATTTAAGTTATGAACAACTGCAGTAACTATGTAGCTGTGTTCCGGCTTATTAATGTCACTAATACTCTCTGTATGTTAAAATTTTTCACTTAGACATGACAATATTGAATCACCTGAAGTTTAATCACAATGGATCAGTTTTTCAAATATGTACAACTCTATTAGCATTATAGATGTGGACAGCTCCTGGCACTTGGGTTCAGAACAGCTCAGAGGGAATGTGACAGATGTTGAGGGCAAGAATGTTCTCGTTAACTCCCACTTAAGTAAAAATGTAGAGCTGTTGATGAGCTAAAGTAATAAGTAGGCATTGAGATAAAACAGGAGAATCTCTGTCTTATAATATTCAGGGAGCTAATTCTAATTTCAGTTCCATCCATGTAATAACACTGACTTTGGTGGTGTTACACCTGAGTAATGCTGCAGTAACTGAAATCACAATCAAACTCTTTGTCATGCATTCAGATCTCAAGCTAGAGCTCAGAGATACCACTATAATCGGCTCAGTCTTTATATACACCCCAACTATTTTTAGTCAGTTGTTACACTTTAAAACAAGGATGAGAGCAGTAAGGTGTAAACAGTGCTATAACCAGTAGAAGGTGGTAGCCTGACAGCCCCCTAGATGGGGTCCTGAAGTTTTCTCCATTTGTCTGCCCTTCTCATATTAGTTCTTAAACTTGCAATGATTACAGCACTGTCAGAGTCCTCTGTCCATAGACAGATACCAGTATAGGTAGTATGGGCAGGGCTGAATTAAGGCAGGGGCTATAGAAGCTATAGTCCTGGGCCCTGGCCTAAAGAGGAGCTCCATAGCCCTTCAAAAATCCAGCCCTGGCTCACCACCCTGCAAGTGCCATTAGTAGGCCCACTCCCCAGCCCCTCCACGATGGCCATGGGTCCTCTCCCTAGCCCCCTCACAAGCAGCAAACGCCAGCCACAGACCCTCTCCACAGCCCCCTGAGCAATGTGTGCTGTCTGTGTCCCCCCACCCCTCCAGCAGCACTGGCTGCAGGCTCCCTGCAGCCCTGCCACCCTCATGCCCAGCTCCCTGAGCAGTGCTAGCCACAGCCCCTAATCACACCCCCTAGCACCAGTGGGCCAGACCCTCCCCACCACTCAGGCAAGACCCACTGAACTTGGGAAGGGGCACAAGGGTGGGCAGCCCTGGGCTCCCCAGGCCTTGATCCAGGCCTGAGTATGGGTAGGAGTCAAGCAGGCTTCCCCTACTGTACACTGTGTGTCTAGGATTATCTCCTCTGGGGACAAGAGAGGAGTTCAGTTTCTGTGGGCAGTTCAGTCTTCGTCATTGTTATGGTGGCTGTCAAGAAAGCCCTCAATGCTGCTGGCTTTTGTAAAGCTGGACCCCTGTCCATTATGAACTGGACCAAGTTCACCAGCTCATTTCACATAAGCTACTGAACCAACAGCACATGGTAATAGCTTCTTGTCACCAACAATCTGGGGACTGCTTAGGTGACAGTTGGGTTTGGGTGTTCCCTTGATTCATTGGCAGTGTATGAGCTCATTTATTTTGGCAGTACCTGCCAGTCACCTGTGATTCCATTCCTCAAATAGTAATGCAGTATTTGCCATTTCCAATAGATTTCCCCCTCTCCTTCTCTCTCGCTCTCAGATTTCTTTGTAGTACTCCAGAACAAGTCAGACTGTGCCCTTCTGTAGGTCTGAGACAAAGGCATTATGTGGAAAGTTCAAAACAAAACAAAACAAAAAACCAACCCTAAGATCTAAAACAGTGGTTCCTAGCTTTTTCCTTTACACAGATGACTACATCATTATCAAAAGCTTTCACAGAAGACCACCCTGCACTCCCCAGCTCCGAGACCCTTACTGTGCACTCCTGTGCCATGCAGCCCTATACTCTCTGACCATGAGCCTCTTACCATGCTAGCTGTGTGCTTTTCCCATTCTGCGGACCATGTGTAGTGTGGCCCTGCATTCCCTGGCCTCCAGCACCTTACCACGCCTCTGTCTGCCACAGCTCTGCACTCCATGGCCATGAGGCTTTTAAGACCCTCCATCCCCCTGTTCCCCTCTTCTCTCTGGCCACAAACCTGTTATCACCTTCCTCCCCCTCCATCCCCTATGGCTCTGCACTCCCTGCCCCATGCCCCTCACTGCATCTCAGTCCTCTGCAGCCCTGTGCGCCCTGGCTCCGGCTGCACTCTTCTGGACCTGTTCCCCCGCAGACCATCTGCAGTGCCATCGTGGCCCACCAGTGATCTGTGGACTACAGGTTGGGAAATGCTGACCTACAAGATATGACACTATGAAGCACCATGTTGTGAAATTTAATACCCTCAGCAAACACTCAGCACACTAAAGCACTATTGGAAACTGTTTTTTGAGCTGCTTTAATGTAACCTCAAGCTCCAGGAGTGCCTTGCAGGCTTCCTCCTGCTCTGATTTATGTGGATCTCACTTCAGCTCAAGGATGAGATTCCAGGAGAGGCACATTATTATTTTTATAATCTTACTACCTCTACCTGTCAAGATGAACAGATTAATATTGTGTCCTCATCTGTCTGGCTCTAACTTTTTAAACTATTTGTCCCTCTCCCACTACTTTTTAACATCTGTTGTTTTGTCTGATATGTAGATGTTGAAGCTGAATTGTTAAGGAGAGACTTCTATAATGAAAGTAAGAGCTACCCAGTTCAATGAGATTGGCGCATATCAACCCTGCATTAAGAAGAAAAGTGAAAAGTTCTCCCCATGCTAAGTATGGGTGATAGTTCAGTGGCTAGGCACCATGGCAGGTCCTAGGGACAGTGGGAGGCACTCAGAGATGATCTAGAAGATGGAAAGGGTGTGGTCAAGAAAAGACCGGCCCCTTCTGACTTGTGGAACTCCTCTGTGCAGAGTCACTTGCTCATGATTTGTTTACAAAAAGATAAAATGGTTTGACTAACTATGCAAAGTTTACTTAGCCTGTTATCTTATTTGTTCTCACAAAGTAAACAGTCAGGCCTTCTTAATTCTTGAATGAGAAGTTTCCAAGCAGTAAGCATGGATTGCTTAAAATGGTGACAGTAATTTGGAAGCTGGCACCCTCCTCTGGAGCACTGACTACACATTGGTATCAGAAGCACTATGTTGTTGTAGGTTTGAAATACAAGATCAAGTTTCAACATATTTTTGACATTCTAAAGCATCTATCATCATAGTCTCTAAGTGCTTGTTATTAACAATCCATCAAATGCAAAAGCAGATGTATTAACCCTACTGTGCTGTGGAAATTCTAACTCGGTTAATTACTTCCTGCCTGGTTACAAGCCTCCGTAATTGCAATTGCTGAAGTTATTCTTTGCATTTGAATTTTAAAATGTGGGTGTGTTGGCTTTCTGGTGCAGAACTTCTGCTATAACCTAACAGAGATGTGCTGTATGTCAGTGATTGGTTTAGCAAGCTCTGTTCACCCAGCCTGTAAAATGTTTGCAGTGAACAGAGCTGTGTAAATGTAAAGCATTACTACACTGTAAACGTAACGAAACCCACTCTACTATTGTTTAAATGACAGAGAGCCGTTGAGCTATTTATTAATATTTTAGAGCATTAACTGCCTCATCTATCTATCTATCTATCTATCGATCTAGTCATTCTCCATGCTGAATTTGTAAGCTAGAATAAGGCACTATAGAAATTCAGAATTCATACTAATGTTTATATCTCACTTTATTGGAAACACTGTGAAGTAAATCAGGCCTAAATCTATCATAAAGGCAATGGCTGTGGAGTGTTCCAAAAACATGTATTTTAACTAGGTGTATGTGGTTCGGTTTCAGGAGAACTGCATCCATGTTCCCCTCTCGTGGTCCACCAATGGCAACCATTCCATGCTTCCAGTTTCTAGCTGTCACCTGTCTTAGATAGAGATTTTCACCTTTCTTCCTCAACCCTGAAGTTTTCCCTGGCTGCCCAATTCCCTCCCTACATTGTGATATTCCAAGCGAGCCAGACTGCCTAAATAGACTAGTATCCATTTTGCTTTTTTCCCAGAGGCCAAGAACAGCATAATTACCCACCAGAATGAGTTACAAGTCTTCCTAAACACATTTATTAAGGTGAAAGCCTTCCAGAGAAAACCTGTTAAAACAATAATTGTTCCTAAACTCATCCTAATGGCTTACCAGAGAGCACCCATCAGTTTTATGGTATCCTAGTAGGCCAAGTTTTTCTACTTTTTCTGCAAGGGTTTCCCTCATGCCCCTATCTGTTTTCTAGATCAGAAGGGAGACCCCAACTTGGTTTAAACTATTTATCCAAAAGTCCTTTCTTTGTTTGATGGTCTCTGGAGAATCTATTTTGAATTAGTGATCCTCTCTAGGAAGTGGTACCTCTCTAGTGGAGATTACAACTTGGCTGATTTGTCTCAAAACGTCACCAGCTGCTTTTCGTTCATGGAAGACCTGTGGAAGCCTTCACCCATGGAGGAAAACACAATCATACAACAAATCAAGAAAGAGTGGATCCTAAAGGTACTTCAGTGGCTCCTAAAGATATCCACCACCTCTCTCAAGTACAGAGTTTATGGTACAATCCCAGCTCAGAGGAATACACAACTTAATACAATAAGGTCCATCGAGGATAGTCAGGAAATCACCCTATCTGTCACATCCTCATTGCTTTAATCCAAAGTACAACCAATAGGCTGAATGTGTCCTGAGAAGCTCTACAACGATACTCACAAATCCTCTCACCTTCTGTAGTTGTAGTAACAGTTAATGTTACATTGTGGTAGTGCCTGAAGCCTTTAGATCAGAATTGCAGCCTCCATTGTACATGGTGATGCACCAACATAGAAAAAAGAAAATCTCTGCCCCAAATGGCTGACTCTAATTCAGACATAATTAGGCCATGCTGGGCTCCATTGTGATCATTTTGATCACTAGGGAGATCGTGCAATGTTTCATCTTTATTTACAGGGAGACCATTCCCATCAGCATGAACACTTTAAGTTAGAACTGATTGGAATTTTTTCTTGGAAACTTTTTCTTTTATTAAAATTAACAGTCTTGTGTCAATTTGTAAAAGCAACCATGTCATCCCCAACAGTTACGGTATTTGACTTTGTTTCTGTTTACTGTCTCCCTCAATTATTTAAAGAAATTAAGGTTTAATGATGAATTCATAATGGTGGAGACTTGTTCGGTAAGAGACAACAACATGAGCTTCCCTGATACCACAGCTCTAGCCCTTTACATAAAGGAACCATTTCCAGGGGAATTTATACCCTGTGGCATGGTCAGTTCACTTGCTGAGACCAGAAACAAAGATTCAAATTATATCCGGAGGTCCAGTTCTGGGCAGCCATCTGCTGGGCAACTAGACTTTAAACCAACAACAGATTCCTAATAAGTCGACAAAGAGGCCCAGATATTACCAACTTTCAGTGACTGTTGAGTTGACGTGGGCCAGTCAAGCTAGTAACCTAAGGACAAAAGGCTTTGGAACCAATTAATATTTCTTTGAGCCATTTTTTGGGGCAGAGCAGGCTAGAGATTTTTTTTCCAGATTTGGAAAGGCAGTGAGATGCAGTGGCTATCTATCTATAAAGGTACTTAATTATATGGCCCACACCACTGTAGTATCTTACCACCTCAGTCTTTAATGCATTTACCCATACAAGCCCCCAGACAATGAGCAGAGGGCCAGACAGACTAAGGGTCAAATTTGCAAAAAGCACTTCAGTAACATAGGAACTTAAATCCTACTGACTTTCAGTGATCCTTAAGTTTATATGTACCTAAGTCACTTTTGAAAATAGGATGTGGGCTCCCAATTCCTTAGGTACATTTGAAAAATTTACCCTAAGTGACTTTGCCAACATTGCAGAAGATGTCTGAAACAGAGCATGAACCCCTGTACTCCTAACTTCTTGCCTTAAATGCTAGATTTGCAGGCAGGACATTACTTTGGAAACCTGATTGTATTTCCAGCTGTCACTGACCTAGGTAAACTGTGTCCCACCCAATGGTTTTATTTGCCCTCTCTCCCATTTTTGCTGACTATAAGCTCCTCAGGATTGGGGCTTTTTGCACAGTGCCTTATGCAATGGGTCCCTGATCTTGGCTGAATGTGCTGGATTCTGCAGTATTACAAACAATACAAAACCAGCTGATGGTTCCTCTGATTGAGGTTTACTTTAGCAACAGAGCACAATTAAACATACTTTATATTCTGTGCATGCAGATGGGAAGGGACCTGGCTGCTGAACTCAGTCTCAGAGTCATATGAACTTCCAACTGTCCCTGCATTCACTGGGCTCCCACCCTCGCAATTCCTACGGGCTTTCTCTGATATGACAGTTATGAAAATTCCTGCTCACTTTTCAGATAATTAGCTGTCAGGGCGGAAGAAAGCAGTAGCGCCAGCTGCTTTTGCCTTAGTTCATCCCTGGCTATTGTGTGGAACACCTTTGTATGTCTCAGTAGAAGTACTGAAGCCCTGGAGCAACTATTATTTTCATCCCACTTCCAATCCGCAGGTGCCATTCGGCTTGTTTATGGGGCTATAGAGGACTTCCAGCAGAAGGTGATGCCAGATTCACAGGAGGGAGGGAAGTAGGAGGAGTGCAGAAAATCAGAGTTATAATTATTCTTATAATTAATAATTGTTAATTCAGTAGGAATCAGAAGAGAAATTGTGAGCAGCCCATGGGGCTCGCCTAATCTATACAGCATGTGTTCTTGGATGCTGTGTGTGTCAAAGAGGCTCTTTGCTAGCTTATCTACTATTGGGATATTTAGCTAGCAGTGATTTCCACAGTGTTCCCTACATTATTATTTTTATGTGTATAATGAAATGAGTGAGTGTTACACTTTGCAAACCTGAAGATGAGTTCTGTGTAAGCACAAAAGTTTCTCTCTTTCACCACTGGAAGTTCCAAGTATAGGATATTATCTCACCCACCTTGTCTCGCTAACATCCCAGGACCAACACGGTGACAGCAACACTGCATAAAGTACTTTGCAGCTGTGAGACAATGGGCTGGATCCTCAGCTGATATAAATCTGTGCAACTCTGTTGACTGCAGTGGAGCAATACCAATTTACACCAGCTGAGGATGGCGCCCAACCTCTCTGTCCTAGTAAGGTGTTGAGCAAGTAGTGGCTAGCACCTCTGCTTAATACGCAGAAGGTCCTGGGTTCAATTCCCAGGGGGCTGGACTTGATGATCTCATGAGGTCCCTTCCAGCTCTATGATTTGATTTGATTAGAAATGAGACTAGAGACTGTTTCAGCCAGTTTCTTTAGGCATCCTGCATTTCTCTCCCCCTTCTCTCTGCTTGTCAAAGACATTTGTGTGAAAAATTAGGTCTTTGCTTTCTAAGGGTTCCCCTATTCCTGCTGGCATATTCCCTGCCTGAAGCCACAATCTCCCCTTCTGTGCTTTGTCTCAACAGCAGCGAACATGGCAGCAAAACCACTAGGTTTTAAGACTTCAAGATGGGAGCAGTGTACTAGGTGTCTGGATTCCTGTGTTCTGCGACTCCACACTGACTGGCTCTGTGACTCAGGTCAAGGCTCTTAACCACTCTTGCCTTAGTTTACCTAATTTAAACATGTGTGTGACACAAGCTACCTGGGGAGGTTGTAAAACACCCATCACTGCTGGGTTTTAAGAAAAGGTTAGAGAAACAGCTGTCTGAGTACACTACCTGCCTCAGTTCAGGTAGTAGACTGGATGAACTTGTGAGGTTAGCTTACAGCTGCAGATCTATTATTTCTATCATTGACTACAACAAGCTGATGGAACTGAAGAGCTCCTAGCCACATACTGGAATCATAACTAAAGTCATGTCTCCAATGAGAGAAGTGCTAGTAACTGTTAGTCAGTGGGTAGGTGTTTTGTCTTTGTTTATCAAATGTGACAGCTGATGAATGGAAGTGGAGATAGAGGGTCAGGTTTCCTGAAGCATCAGGTGTGGTGTGGCAGGCAGGGGCTCAAAAATGCAAGCTAAGTTCAGATGGCCTTCTCTAACTGGAGTCGCATCATATAATGCTGGTCACTTAGCATATTTAATAAAGATCTCTTTCCTTTAACCTTGTCTATCTGCTGCATTATTTATTGCCAACAAAATGCTATGCAATAGAGATGCTGTGCCCAGTTAAATGTTAATTAACTGAAAATGTAATTAAAAGGGAGAAGAGAACTTCACATTATTTGCTTCCCTTATAAGATGATGCACCTCCCTCCTCATTGGTTACTATTGTATATTTCTAGTTGCCTTTCTCTACCCACTGTCTGTTGTCTTAATTCACTTTGCTATCCAAAGTGACCCAGGAGACCTTTAATATTCTGTATTCCATTCTGAAGGAGCATATCTCAAATGGGAGGCCTCTGACTAGTTCAGAAGCAGAAGAGGGAAACTATGAAAATGCTATTAATTACAGATTCATCTGCCCCCAAATACCCCACTGCAAATGTGTCCTGGGACGTGCAGAAAGTAGCAAGTTACTCCTTGAAAGCATCAGTCTTCCCTCCTTATTTCTGTGCTGTTCCCTATGGTATCCAGTCATGGGAAAAATCCACATGTATATGGGTGGCAGAAACAGGCTGCAATGCACCTTACTCATGACAGCACATGGTAACCTCATGGCTCCAACAATAAGTGCAGTCCAAGTAACATGTATGTAGTGGGGAAATGGAGAGATGGGAGGGGTCTATGGCTATGTCTACACTACAGGGCTCAGTTAAGTCGACTTAATAAGGTCTACTTAAATGGCTCTAATACACTAAATTGATTTTATTAAGTCAACTTTAATGGGCAAATTATGTTAAATCAGCTTAATAAATTCGACTTAACCCTTAAGTCGACTTTAACGGCAGGAGTTATTAAGTCAAATTAAGGAGGTGCTCAAGTCAGCTTAATAAACTCCAGATGTGGCCAGGGAATTGCTTAAGTTGACTTAAGCCTCCTTAAGTTGACTTAAGCCCCTAGTGTAGCCATAGTCTTTGAGAGGAAGGGGACCAAACAAGGAAAAGAATTTAACGGAAAAAGAGAGTAGACATGGAAAGAGAGAGGAAAATTAAACAGTGAAACTGAGCCAGAAGGGGGAGGCTTCATTCTTATCAAAATATCAAAGTAATTCCACTGACTGACAAAGTGAGAGCAGTCAAAGAACAAGGAAAAACAGTGCTCACTGCATCCAGGCATGAAGCAAGAAGATAATGGTTCCCATCTGCCAATCTATCACAAAGAATGGGTTACGACAAGCACCTGCTGTCTCAGGATCTCTCTAAATACCACAACACTTGCATGGTGAATGCTTGATGAGTACAAAGCCCAAGAGGAAAGTTTCTGGTGTCCAGAGTTATTTACAAACACCCTAGAAAAAAGAAACCTTGGAACAATGATCACCATGACATAGAAAACATGGCCTGCGGTATCGTGCATCACGGAACGCAGGTTGCTCTTTAAGGGTTTGTCTATACTAACAGGGACAAAATCACTGCCATCAGTTCAGGCTTCCGTGAGTGGATTGCAGTGAGTATGAACTTGCTGCGCCACTCCTGGAAGCCGACACCGGAAGTCCTGAGGGCCTAAGGGTGTAGGGGAAAGCTGACTGCAAGTGATTTGCAGTCAGCTTTCCCCTAATGTGTAATGGCGGCTTACAAAGTTGCCACCATTTACGCAAGGAATTTTACATTCCTTGCATAAATGACTGTTGACTTCCATCAAAAAAGCCCTAAATGTAGACTAGGGCTAAATGCCAGAAGTAATGCCAGTGAGAGTCCTGTGGCACCTTACAGACTAACAGATATCTTTGGGCATAAGCTTTCTTGGACTGCAGCCCACTTTGTTATACATCTGACAAAGGGGGATGCAGTCCATAAAGCTTCTGCCCGAAGAAATCTGATAATCTATAAGGTGCCACAGGACTCTTGTTCTTTTTGCTGCCCAAAGACTAACAAGGCTACCCCTCTAGAGCTAATGTCGAAGATCACCATTGCAAGTGAAGACTGACCAGGTTGCTTGTACCTGTCAACTCAAGCATAGTGCAATATCCATAGACAGGTGTTAGTCCACTTTTTCAACTTTGCCCTTATTACTCTGAGACAGTAGAACACGGTTAATATATTGTTGACTTTTATCTGGGTTCACTGCAGCTGTGCATCAGGGGACCAATCCTGCTTCCGATGGAATTTTTACTGTTGATTTCAATGGGAGCAAAATCAGGCTCCTCATCATAAATCACAGGGGCCCGTACAGGCTACAGGGCTGCCCCTTCCATTAATCCTAATAATGACAGCTCTAATTAATCAAGAGTTGAGATTTGGATTTTGATAACCTTTCACTCCATTTGATGAGGAGAGTTGATGGGAAATATTTCTCATTATTTTCCAGGTCTTTTAATTTTCATGAGGTCATTGGAGACCTGATAGCCCATTTGTATAGCCTGCAACACGTACACAGTGACCCTGTGAAGACAGTAGAGACCTACAGACCCCATGAAATGCATACCATGGTCATATTGTATGCGCTTTTCACTGAAATTAGTAATCTTCACTGACAAAAGAAGAGTGGGTTCTGCCATCCTTTCCATTTGAAAATGAATGTAAAGGGCATGAAACGGACTGAGTAAACACCACAACAAACTTCTCCTCTATGCATGTAGCATTCACGGCAGTGGGGCAAGTGTCTTCTTTTCAGAGTTCTGCCAACTTGTCTCAACCTTCTCTGTATATGTTGGTAGACTGTAAACTGCCTGTCATTTGTGGTATCCGGGGCCAGCTCAAGGGGCTCTGGTGCCCCAAGCTCGATTTTTCTTTGCCTCTTCCTGGGTGGGCAGAACCCAGCCTTCACTTTGGGCTGGCTGGGCCTGCCTCTGGGGCGGGCCGCAGCCGGCCCAGGGGTGGAGCGAGCCAGCCCTTGGGGCGGACTCCGCTTTCCTGCCCCTCCCCTTGGATGGCTGTTCTGCCATGGGGGAGGGGAGAGCTGGCCCAGGGGCAGGGTGAGGGAGTGGAGTCCACCCCATAGGCTAGCCCACCTCGCCCTGGCATGGCGCCCCTAAGCTGGGCTGCTCCAAGGCAGGGCCTTATTGGCTTATGGCTTGAGCCAGCCCTGATGGCATCTAATGACTGAAATATTGTGTTTCACTTATACAACACTGTAAAAAAAAAAAAATCCCAACGTTTCTAGGCTATACTACTATGCTCATGACTGCCATGAGAGTATGTATTAAATAAAAGTTAAATAACACTAGCAAATTAATTTAGAGGTAGAATGGGCTGGATCACTCAGTTGTGAACAACTAGATATATCACATGTAAATGCTTCTGTTTCTTGGTTGGCTCAGTAGGTAAACACATATAGCTCAAGTACTTGCGTGTGTTAATTTAAGTTCAGTTGTGAAAACATTGATATCTGCCAATTGAAATCGGAGACGAATGCAAGAGGGATGTGAGCATAAACAGAGCGAAAAAGTCAAGCGTGTATTCACCAGCAGGCAGGTGAGGACTTAACCTAGAAGCAAAGGGCCTCCTGTGACTTTATGAGTCCCCTTGGTTCCCCCTGATCTCAATCCCAAAGAGCAACCACACCCCCACCATGGCCAAAAATTCATAGCTGGTATGTTTTGATAATGAATTTTGCCATTGGACTCAATAACTAAAGCCCAGAATGTTCACATCTTGGGTCTCTGCTGGCTATCAAGACACTTACAGAGACCCAAGGAGGACAATATGTTTGGCTCTGCTCTGCCCTGAGATTCTGATCTTCATGGGTTGTGCAGGTACAACTGATTGCAGAATTTAGCATAGTACATTTTCTATTGATGTCTTTGCAAGCCAGAAGGCAGAATGGAGTGGTGTCTAAGGATTATTTGTTTTTATCAGTAGCAGAAATATTCTACATCAATCTTACATTCTTATTGCACAGAGAAGAGAAAAGCAATAACACATCATTTTCCTGTTTCATTAAGGAATGTCCAACAGCTTTTAAAAACGTATAATTTACAGCATCTTTCCTTGTCATGCACTTGCTCTCCCCTGCTTTCCCCAATTTACTGCTGTTGTGTATCAACAGAATGCCACTCAAATCAAAGCACTGGAGTAGGTTTCTGAGGCCACAATTTTAGAATGTAATTATGGGTCTGTTTCATCTTTCTGTGAATAATGGCATACATCATAAAAAGCTCTCGTGACATCATCAGTTACAGGAGTACAAAATTGGCATGAGAGGAAAACCAAACCCAATCTGGGTGAAAGGTGCCAGACAGACATCCCTGGAATTTGAGGTCTTCTTTTACTCCTCAGCATAGGTAGGTGCTGAGATTCAGACAGAAAAGACAAGCTTTCATCCACACCACTTCCCTCAATGTCACTATGCTTCAATCCTGATCTTGTCTGGGACAGGAGAGTGGCAGGGGGATACCTCTACATGTGGTAGGGAAATTTACTCTCCAAGCTGAGTAATGCTTTCCTTCTTTTCAAAGAGTATCAACAAGGCTGCCAACTGCAATGGTGATTTTTTCCAAGTTAGATACTACTTAATTGTGAAACGGTCCTATAACAGCCTAGATAACATGGCAGTGATACTTCAACTGGGGTTCGTGAACTGCAAGTGGCTTTCTAGTGTGTTTCATGTAGCTCTTTGCTGCACATGATATTAAAGTATTGTGTGATTTATTTATTTACCAATCAAGATGTTTTTACTATCTATTGTAATCAATTAAGTTATCAATTTGTGCTAAATTATTAACTTATTTGCTGGGATAATAATTATCTACTTATCTATTAAATATTTCCCTTGTCATAGTGTTTAAATATGAATAGTATTATAGCAAATTAAACAATGAATTCATAGTCCTGTGGCTCCCGAACCACTGATGTCTGACTATGACTGTACTGTAGTGATCCATATGGTATAAATGGAGAAAGATTATGTAGACAGGCTTACCAAATAGTAAGGGATTTTTGTCACCATCATCTTGGATCAGAATCATACCAGTGACATAGAAGTGAAGGACTACACCACCCATTATTAATCCTAACCCGTTTTCCCTCCCCTTGATACCCATCATCTCAATTTTGAAAGGACAAACTGGTGGTCACTTTTACCTGTAAATTAGAACTTCATCATCCGAGCAGTTATATTGCAGCTGATACATTTTAACCCTGGGGGCTGACTTGCTCACCGTCCACTTGACCAAAGCTGAGGTAGTTGTCACCTCTGACACCAAGACAGCCCTTTCTGGTGGACCTTTTGTCTCCCCCCGATTAGATTTGCTGGAGCTAGTGATGTCAGAAAGCCTGGATTTGGGTGGGGCTGCTCGGCCCGTACCGTTGCTTAGGTGTGGGAGCTGAACGATTGAGAGCTCAATGGTCGCAGTTGACTCGCCAGCAGCATTAGCTGCTATGCACGTGAAAGTTCCATAATCCTTGGATGTAGTGATAATGATATCTAAAGTACCATTATCATAGACTGTGGTCCTTGAAGAATTCCCAATGAGTCGATCATCTGGAGCCACCCAGTGAATGACTGGGGGAGGGTCTCCAATAGCTTTACACTTCAATGTGGCAGTTTGCCCTTCTAAAACCAGCAACTTGTGAGTATGCTGGGTAATGAGAGGTGGCTCACAAACAAATTCCTCTTCCCGTACATACCAAAAGTATCTTCCCTTCAGATTTGGAGGAGAAGCACAAGTTTCCATATCATCATCTCTGTCCAGCCGCCTTAACCACAGCAGCTCACAGTTACAATGAAGTGGGTTGCCCCCAAAGCTAAGAGACAGAGGTGGAGAAAAGGGAGTTGGTGCCAATGGAGATATTTGGGACCTGGCAAATATGGGATCAGGGGGGAGCTTTTGAAGTCTGTTAGACGTTAGATCCAATCTGGCCAATTTCTGAAGATCTGCAAACGTCCCCTCTGTAATATAATCTATCAGGTTATGATCCAAGCTAATCTGGTGCAGGTTTACCATCTTCCTTATAGATTCCCAGGGGATGCTTTGGAGGTTATTATAGGAAAGATCCAAGTCTTCCAAGGTCAGCAGAAAATCCTCAAAAGCTTCATCTGAGATGCTGCTTAGCTGGTTGTTGTTTATTATCAAGTGCTGAAGGTTAATTAAACCTCTCAAAATATCCTCTCCAATGTTGGGCAGCCTATTGCTATCTAAGTGCAAAGACCGAAGGCTTTCTAGATCAGCAAAGGAGTAGGGCTGAATGTAACTGATGGTATTCCTGGACAAAGTGAGGTCAACCAGGCCAGACATGTTGGCAAAGTCCTGTCGGCTGATGTTAATAATGAAGTTGCCCCCGAGTCGGAGTTCAACAGTCCTTCGGTCTATGTCTAATGGTACAAAAAGGAGGCCTTTGGAGGGACAGAGCGTCCCCAGTGACTCCGACAGGTTCTGACAGACACAGTATTTGGGACAAGCATTGACCGCAACTGCCATTCCAAACACCAGGATGCTACAGAGCAATTTTTCCATCGTAAATCAGGCAGCAGTATCTGTAAAAAAGGAAAAAGTTACAACTGAGTCAGCAGGTTTTCCCATCATGATTTTTAGGTAAGATCTTCCCAAAATAATCAGCCCAGTTCCTAACTATGCAGGAGAAGCTGGGATTGGCCATCAGATGATTTATCACTTGAAATTGTCCTGGTCTGTCCATTCTCTCTGAAGCATTTGACAGGAGCAACTGTCTGAAGACAGGATACTGGATTAGATGGACCATTGCTCTGACCCAGTAAGGCTGTTCTTATGTTCTTATATTTGAGGTGCCCACCCTTCCTAACAATGGGTGATAATTCTTTAGTCATCGCCTTAATTTCTGCTCCATTAATATACATGAATTTTTCAGTTTATGATGATGGTGTTTCAAATTGGAGTGAAATAAAAATTGTTATCTCAGATGACTGTTTGCTTTCATGGACACAATGGCTTATATGTATTCATCAGTTTTCATAACTGACTGCTCTTTAGTTACCTGGTAACTTAGCAGGGTTTACAATTTAATATCAGGTCACCTGGTGAGGAGAGATACTGGACAGTCCTCACTCTTAAAGTCAGCATGACTTCAGTGCAAATTATGTATGCATCTTTAAAGGCAGAAGGTGCCCGGCAGTAATTACACGTCCCCGCATACTAACATGGAATTAAATTTGGGGTCAAAAGTTCCAATTTAGAGGATTAAAATAGCCATATTCCTCCCCTTCAATGATACATTGATTGTAGTGTAATTATCTGTCCACACATGGGGGAGGCTAGTTCATCTGCTCCCATAGTTAATCCTATTGGAGGCAGCTCAGAGGGAGGAAATCTCCCTTAAAAAATCCCTGCCTGGAGATTTCCTTCACTCCCACCATATATCCCAGCTCAAGGTCACCTTCATAGATAAGGCTGCAGCCTTGCCATGCAGATCCCTAGAGATCTGCAGGACATCTGTGCTGGCTCTAGCCCTTGGTAACCCTCCCATTACACTGACTTCCTTGCAGTTCTGGACCTGAGTGTGGATGATCTGCAGCCTCCCTGACCTGCCCACTCCCCTTTGGCCCTCCAGTCTCTATTCCTTCCTTATGCAGGGCCAGATTATCACAGGAACTTTAGGGGTTTAAGCCCCAGGCCTCATCCAAAAGGGGCTGCCAGCCTCCAGCCCCTAAAATCCCTGCAATGATCTGCCCCCACCCCCAACCCCTGCCCAGGGCGGGGGCTGACCTATGCGGTCCAGACAGGCGGTTGTGGTTTGGGAGGCCCCGGCCAAGGGGTCCTCTGCAGTGGGGGATGGTCAGGCAAGGGAAGCCAGTGGGGGGCACACAGGTCGGGGCCCCAGGCTGGTTAAGCCAGGCTTGCCCCATGCAGATTCTAAGCTCATGGAAAGGTCTTTGCAGGGACTTCAGTTGTGCTGTAGTGGCAACTGAGCACCCCTTCCATTCAAGAAAGAAGAGAGTCACATACATGGATTCCCCTCCATATACAGAAATTGTGGGGGTGACTACTGGGGCATGATAATTAAAAAGGTTAGCAGTTCCCATATAAATGAAAACAGGAGTTGAGACATCTGTGACTTGACATTTAGACTGTTACTGAAGTACCTAAAATTATACAGCAGTTAGAACTGTGATTTCTATTCTAAAACATGCCATGGACTCGCTCTGACTTGTTACAGGGATCTAATCTTTCTCCTCTCTTCCCCCATTCATATTCTAGAACCATCTTCCCTTCTGTTCCTTCAGTCTGTTGATACGAATGCCTTCTACCCTCTGCATCTGCCGGTGTTCCAACATCCTTCTTGTATCTCCCTGTCTGATCGCCTCCATCTGTTTCTCAAATCTCATGTGCAAACATACATTTCCATTCTGATCTGCTGGGAGTATTAATTCAAAGAACAAACAAAACACAGGGGGCAAGATCGTGCCTTGAATCACATGCTACTGCAAGGCAGTAAAATCATCTCCAGATTTCACTCCTAGGATGATCTTACTCCCTTTATTACCCTGTTGCCCCACAGGCAGGAAGGAATAAGAATGGACAGCCCTTGCCTTACACCAGAGATAAGGGGAGAGCTGGGAAGAAACTGTTTCTCCAGGAGGTATTCATGAACTATGAAGTGGCCAGGGGTTAACCCTCAGGGGAGTGAAGTTTACACATCTGTTCCTTGACAGGGTTAGGCTAAAAGCACAAGCCAGCTCCAAATCACTAATGAGAGAAGTTCAGCACCATTTAACCTTCATCACCCCTACTAAAAAACCTCACACTGTCATTTGTGACCCTAGGGACATGTAGCTTCTCTTTCTCATCAAGCAGATGCCACATGCTTTCAGTGTCCTTTAGTAGTATCCATTGAAAAGGAAATCTTACAGAATAAGAAAGAAAACACACTCAGGCTTTACCGGTTCCTTTTAAAGGTCCACATTTCCAAGATGGCTTTACCTGATTTAATACAGAGCCATCTCAGAGGATAGCTTTTGGTAACTGACTGCAATATTTATCAGCCTCCCCCCACACACACTTTATTATCTTTTATGCTAACATCAAGCCCCTAGCTATACTGTCTGCACTAAAGGAAAAAGTATACCAAGCCTTACCAAAGGAGGGAAAGATCCACTCAAACATTTATCTAGAATAATTCTGCCCCTGCATAGTGGTAGATGGTAAATAAATCATCTGGGTTTGAAAAGGGCTTGCAGAGGTATTTCCATTGCACACGCTGTAATTTCACAGAGCACCCCACAAAGAGCTGCAGTGATTAAGACTAGGATGCCATTCATCAATGAGGAGCACTCTGGCACTAGGAACACTTCTCTTAACAACAGCTAAATATGCATTTATACATACTTCATCCCACAACCGAAAAGACCACTGTCTGGCTATTCTATCATAATCTAAAGAAGAGATCCAGGTTAGTTAATAATTCTCTGGTATTGGCAACCAAAGCTGAATAAGGTTTTGCAGTTCTCTCTCTAAGAAACAGCTCCTCCTCCTTTAAAGTCAATGAGAATTAGGACCCAAAACTATTTGTAATTGTAGGGCTACTTTCATCATTTGTATACCATAATCATTTGGGTGCTATAGCACTGAGCAGCAGTGACAAGTTATTAATTGGGTTAAGGACATTCTGCTATCTTGTTTCTATGTTGATTTAATTCCATTCTTAGCACCAAGGTATCTGAATACCTGAGTTCTTCCTAAATTTGTTCCTGCATCTTCAGTTGGGCACAGAATCTTCTGTCCTAAATTGTAATGCAGTATTTATGTGCACCAAAACCAGCCATTGCGCTCTGCCAAGAAATAGCTGCATTTCACTATTGGGAAAAATAAGTCTTGTGTACCCCTTAATAAAGTATGTAAATCAATAGACAAAGAAGGGAAATATGATATGCTAAGTATTCCAAGTACTGAGCTGTAAACAATAGGGTTTTTTGGGGAAGGCAGGGCAGTGGAGAATTGGGGAGGGGGGGCAGTTTAATGACAGGATTGCTCTGTGCCATTAGGATGTCATGATTTACATAAAATTGTTATTATTTCATGGGGCATAAAAAGGATGGAAACATCTGTGTTTGCTGAGTTCTGCAAACAAATATGACTGAGTTTTTCTTTTAAAGGACTCAATTAGTGTCAGTTTCCCATATATGTTAAATAAAGAACTAATAGTTGGTTAACATATGTTTGTTAAGGATTAGCAATTATGTTATTGATGCAAATCTATGGCATAGTTAACACAGCTCTCTCTATATCCTTCATATAATTATCAATTGGTAGTTTTCTACAGACAACAGGCTTTTTGAATCTTAATTGTAATTGTTCTGTAAGGCCTTAATGTAGTATATTACCCTGCCAGACAAAAGAACAAACAAAAAGCAGATTAACCAACACATCTGGAGAGAGATCTATATAATTCATTAGTAATAAGCACTCCCCGTGATTTTCTTTTCCCTCCCACCACACTCTCCTAATATATATTTGAAAATTTAGTGCACACTTAGGAAAAAAAGTCTTATTTAAGTGTCTCAATCACCTAACCACATTTTTTGAAGTAAAATATCATAGCCATTTTGGAAGACAGTTGACACCGAGCATCAAAGTGAAAAGAGTTTGCAAAAACAGGGGCAGAAAGAGAACTTAATTATGGAAAATAGGCATTGATACACAGAGAGGAGGCTGTGAAAACAGGAGCTTCTAAATGGCATTGCAAACCCCGATGGGGAAACCATCTGTGGAAGATATGACAGCTCATCTGCTCTGTATGTGTATCTATGTGAGTGCGAGCGAGCAAGAGAGTGCTAATGCTTTTACCAGCAGAAGGATCAATAGCATCCTTAGCAGGAATGAGATATCCTGGCAGCTGTCATTCTGACTGTAGTATACATTTGGAAGTGTTAACTGTGTTAGTTATCTGCAGTAGAAAGTCGCAGCTGCTGTGATTTATCACCAGCACTGGTATTTTAGTGTTTTGAGTTTAGTACCACAGACTACCTCTAGGGCTGGTTTCTGCCATTTTTAATTGAATAGTACCTTACCTATACAAATAGCCTCACAGATGTCAGTGGACCTACTTGTGTGAGTACAGTGAGTATTCAGCAATGATAGTGACAGATTGGACGTTCAGTGGTAAGTCACAAAGCTGGAGCCAAGTGCATCAGTGTTCATTTAGTTGTGTGCTGGCTAATGGAGCTCAGATTGCTCCTGCAAGGCTCAGAAACAAACTTGCGGGGTTTTGGGATATGTGTGTTTCCTTCCTCCTAGGAATCCATGGGGCATGCAAGCTTTTTATTCGTTCCATATCATGCTACAAATGGTTTTCTTAGGGCAGGTCAACACTACTGCTTAAAATCGATCTAATTCGTCAGACACACTATAGCAGAGTACCTGCATTGGTGCAGGACTAGTTTAGACTTGGCCTCTGTCAGTAAAGGTGTGGAGGAGGCTCCTCAGATATTTTGCAGGGTTTCCAGTGTATTTCCCCCTCACCACCTTCATTCAATGATTTTTTTTTTCTACAGGAGGAAAGGAGACTTCCACCCCTTGGTTTGGGTGAAGATTCAAAAGCATGGGTACTTATCCAAACATCTCCCAAGGTTTAGGTTTTCTCATGATGTACCTAGTACTTCCTGGTTTCAGATGGAATGGATAGAACAATAAGATTATCATGAGATTTTTGATTTCACCTCTGGTAGCAAATGGGTTTGGGTGAAATAAAACACCCATCCCTAACTTTTGCACAAAGCCTACACTGAATTTTCCTCTCCTTAGATAGATAGATAGATAGATAGATAGATAGATAAGGCATTGGTCAGATCTTATCTGGAATCGTGTGTGCAATTCTGGTCCCCCATTTTTAAGAAAGATGAATTCAGTCTGAAACAAGCACAGAGGACTACTAGGATGACCCAAGGAATTGAAAAGCTTATGCCTTATGATAGGAGACTCAAAGATCTTGGCTTGTTTAGCCTGAACAGTAAAAGGCTGAGGGGAGAGATGATTATTCTCTATAAATACATCAGAGGGATAAAAACCAGGGAGGGAGAAGAATTACTTAAGTTCAGCATCAATATGCACACAAGAAAAAATGGATATAAACTGGCTATCAGGAGATTTAGACATAAAATGAGACAAAGGTTTCTAACATTAAGGGGAGTCAGGTTCTGGAACAACCTTCCAAGGGGAGCAGTGGGGAAAGGAAATGCAAAAGCCTTCAGAAATGAGCTTTATAAATTTGTGGAGGGGATGGTATGATCAGATAGTCTAATTTAGCAGTTGACTGATCTTCAACTACTAGAGCAATGGCCTGTGATGGAACATTAGATGGGGTGGGTTCTCAGTTACTACAGAAAATTTTTTCTGAGTGTTCATCTGGTTAGTCTTGTCCATGTACTTAGGGTTTAATTGATCACCATATTTGGGATTGGGAAGGAATTTTCCTCCACATGGGCATAGCCGCTGCAGGGTTTTCTCTGTCTTCTGTAGCAGGAGGTGTGGGTCATTCGCTAATGGATTCCTTGTTCTTTGAAGTCTTTAAATCATTATTTGAGGACTTCAATAACACATTCTTAGATCAGAATAGATGGTCATAATGGTTCCCTTTGACCCTAAAGTCTATGACTCTATGGGACATGGGTCATTTGTAGGTTTGAACTAATGTAAATGGCGGATTCTGTGTAATTTGAAGTCTTTAAGCTATCATTTGAGGACTTCAGTAACTCAGCAAGAGGTTAGTGATCTACGACAGTAATGGGCTCATAATAGAAGTTATGAACTTGATGAAGATATTAACAGGTGAGGTTCTCTAGTATGTGTTATACAGGAGGTCAGACTAGATGATCATGTGGCCTGCAATGTACCAGAGGTCAGGCCAGATGATCACAGTGGTGTCTTCTGACCTTAAAGTCTATGAACTTCTTTTTTTTGCACCTAAGATGATAAACAAAACAGTTTACAGACTTTGGGAGCAGATCCTGACTGGAAATGTGATCAGCAGTATTTTTGGGAATCTGTCTTAAGAATTTCACATTGAACCAAGTTAGTTTGTTAAGTTTAGGAAGTCTTTTTATTTTTCTTGCACCCATTTCTGACTTTAAAGGCTTATACTCACCTAAGCTCAATCTCTTTGTTATTTTGAAATAAAAGAGATGTGTAGACATACCCTGAGAGACTAAAGAAGCTCAATCTATTTAGTTTATCAAAGAAAAGATTAAGAAGTAACTTTAGCATGGTCTACAAGTACCAAAATAGGGAAGAGTTTTCTGATAGGCTGTGTTCATATAGCAGTCTTATTTTGAAACAACAGAGGTTGTTTCAAAATAAGACACACCATGTTCACATGACGTACCGTTGTTTTGAAACAACAGGTTCCGTTGTTTCAAAACAACGGCGTTGTTTCGAAACAACTTAAACCCCATTTGGTGATGAAACAATGTTGTTTTGAAATGATTGTTTCGAAACAATCCCGTCAGAACATGTTATTTCGAAACAACGGTGACTCGTTTAGAAATAACTGTTGTCTGAACATGCTATTTCGATTCCTGCTTTTTTCCTTAATTTGAATTAACAAACTGTTAATTCAAATTAACTTATTTTGAAATAAGATGTTATTTTCATACAAGTTGTTTTGAAACAACTTGTACCGCAATAACCCCGTGTGTGAACGTAGCCATAGTGCTCCTTAATGTAACAGAAAAGGCATAACAGGATCCAAAAGTTGGAAGCTGATGCTAGACCAATTCACTCTAGAAATAAATTCCAAATTTTAAACAAAGAGGGTAATTAACCATATTAACTACAGCCACAGAGATGTGACAGGTTCTTCACCATTGGTAGTCAAGAATGGATTCTTTTCCAAAAAAAAAGACGCTATAGCTCAAACAGAAGTTGTGAACTTGATGCAGATATTAATGGACAAAGTTCTTTAGTCTGTGTTCTACACGAGGTTAGACTAGATGATCGTGATGGTCTCTTCGGACCTTAAAATCTTTTAACTAGATTTCAACAAAATGCACAAAACTTAGGAAAATGAAACCCTGTGTTTATATAAGTTTAGTGCCAAGGTTTCTTTACTGCAGAATAATATATGTACATGTGTCTCTCACACACACGCATATGTACACACACACACACACACACACACACACACACACACACACACACCTCTCTCTGGATCTGTATAGACATATGGATAGTTCCCTGCCACTTACAGGGACCTCAGGGATTGCTGTACCTCAGTCCCTCCCATTCTTTTCCTGTGGGCTGTAATACTGTGATCTAATTTTGGTTGCTGGGTTTAGTGTTTGAGTGCTATATGGTATTGGTGGTCTGTGATATACGGGAGGTCAAACTAGATGAATGTTTTGGTCATTCTAGCTCTAAATTTTATGGCTATGGTGCTGTGACAGGAACATCCATTTTTGCACATGGGAAAGGAAGTCTTGAGGTTAAGAACAAGATCAGGGCAGAGACCTTGTTTCAGTTCCTGACACTGCTACAAAATTTAAATCTGACCGTAACTTAAAATCTCTGTGACTCAGTTTCCCAGATATAAAATGGAGATATGATTTCCTTTCTTGCATGCTTGGTCTGTCTTTCTTAATTAGACTTTTAAGTTCTTCGGAGCAGGGTCTGTCTCTTATTATGTTTATGTGCAGCACAATGGGGCTCTAATTTTCACTGGGTCTTCAAAGAGCTAGTATAATAGAAAATGATTAAAGCATTAATTACATGAACTTCATTATTCCTACAACCTCTTTGTCATCTGAAAATCATGGACAAATACATTCATGCAGTTGTGGCAGTAACTATTAAACTCTGTCCTTATCAATATGACTGATGTTTTTGTAGTAACTGAAACTTTTTGTATGGAAATAAATGTCAGGAATGGTCTGGAAAGCCCCTCTAAAACCTATAAAACAAAGAGAAATAAGTAACATTAACAAACTGTACAGTGGTGCATGTGGGAGACTGTAAAGTTTACATTGCCACCTGCACAATGTGCTCATGAATAATGTAGCTATAGCATACTCGTGACAATAAGAGCTTTCTAGCTGCCCACGCTGTCATGGTATTCATTTATACCATTTGTTTCATTTGAATTTTGTTCTCTTGTTCCCATTTTCCTGCAACTGTCCCTCAGTGAAATACTTTAGTTGCTGTGGACACAGCTGAAGACATTTGGGATTGTGCCTGAGTGTGGAAAACACGACTAGAACCATCTGGGGATGCAATGATCAATCTGGACAGAGCACACTGAGGTGCATTAGAATGAAGTGAGTTCCTGTAGTGGTTTTGAAATTTAGGATGGTTTCTGTGATGGTCAGGCCTGGATTAAGGGGGCTCAGGGCCCCTGGCTACGCACCACTGGGGGGCCCCCGCCTGGGGTCCTAGTCCCTAACCAGCAGGGGATCCCATGCCTGTGCCAGCACTTGGTGGGAAGGGGGACAGAGGCGACACTGCTGCCCCATCAGGCTGGTCTGTTCAGGGGGTGGGCAGGCTGGCTCTGTTCACTCCACTCTGTTTCAAGACTGGGGCTTGGGCTGGCGCCAACCTCTAGTGCAGCCTTCCACGGCCACTGACCCTTGAAGGCTGTGCCAGAGCCACATGTGCACCAGACAGCTCTGGTCCCACTCCTGGAGTGGAGCGAACAGAGCCTGCTGGACCACCCCACCCCTAGGGAAAGACCAGCTGGCCCAGGGCCATGGTGGGAGCGTGTAGTCCAGCCTCTTGTCTACGGTTTCACTCCTCACAGTGCCAGCACTCCGGGCATTGCAAGGGCTCTCCCAGCTTCCCCTGCCATGTTGTGGGGGCTAAGTGAGTGCCAGATTAACACATGGGCTATAAGGCTTAGAGCCTGGGTCTCCCTTCAGACCAGGGCCCCAGGTTTCAACCTGTATAGCCTGTGCATTCATTTGGCTCCTGGTGATGCCTCTTAACATCAGGACCTGAATGGGTTTACTGTAGATGGGACCAGGTCACTGAGGTCAGAGCCAGAACTAGGTGTGAACATCCTTGAAGCCTGGGGGTGTTCAGGGCATGGGTTCTGTTTTGCTCCAGCACAAGGACAGGGATAAGATGCAAAGTGTCAAGTTAAAGGGTATTCAGACCTGGCAATGTTGGGTTACATGGCATAAGAACACAATCAATTCTTAAACACAGGTGACTTACAAAGTAAGGCACCAGTCTCTCTTAGCCTAATATGTGACAATGCTCTGTGTATGTTGCCTGTGTCTCTGTGAAGCTTTTACAGCACTTGCCTGCCTCGTCCCTGTCCCTAGCTATAACCACTGGCTTTTATACGCCCTCAATTCACCCCATTTCTGCCACAACCACCACCAAAACCAGCAAAATACTTTCAAAGATGCTCACATCATCATGTGGTTAGTTGCAGGGATCGGGTCAGATGTAATTCAGATACAGCCAGACATTCCTAAAGGACCAGACTATACGCTTGGAGGAACATGCATTATTTTACACACCACAAAGTTCTTGTTGCCGGAGGGTTTTGGCTGGGGAAGCTGTGACTTAATAGTAGCTTTTCTACTGGAATATAGGAATGTAACACTGACAGTCTATGGCAGGGGAGCCACATGGTTTTAATGCAGACAAATGGTTTCAGCCTTCTGTATCTCCCACTCTATTGAGACATCACATTCTCTCCATCTACCGTAGCACATTCCATACACCTTAAAAGAACAAATTCATTTACTAATGGGCAAACAGAGTTAACCCTTTCCAATTAGGCACCTCTTCCCATTTCAAACACAATTCAAACCTGGGGCACTTCAGTCTTTGAATGGTGAAAGTATACAGTACCCAAAACACAGCCACAACAGACAGACACTGAAACAAAATCCACTTGGTTCAATTGAAAGACCAGCACAGCACTTTAGTCATGCATCTTCAGTTGCTGCCAAGTGCTGTATAGGTGACCTCCAGAAATACACACTGGAAGCTTCCCTCATTTCTAGATATTGATTGTGATACATGGGGACCTTATTCAAAGTTACATTTATCTGTGTGTGCACAAGAGTGGTGTGGAATGCTGTGGAAATAGATTGCACCATTCTGCAGATTATTTGGGTAGGTCTACACTGCCTGATACACAAGTTACTTAAAATAGTTTGTGTATCTGAGCTCAACTGCCTAACTCCTCATTCATCCGCTGTGCAGAGTCAAAGGGAGAGGCCTTTGTTCAACTTAGTGGTACCTCATTTGTCAAGGTGTTGTTAATAAATCAGCTTCCTGATCGATTGAGCAGGTCTTCATAGACACCTGAATCAAACTGAGAGGTTTGAACTGCGGGAGGCTAATTTGCCACTGTCAGTGAAAACTAGTCCTTTCAATCATTCACAATTTTCTTTTGTCCTGATTCAGAATAAAAACCACTATTTCTAACTTCTCCATGAAAGGAATCAGCATACTGGCTCCAAGGCAGTGGACACAGATAGCTATCCCAGAGCTATCCAATGCCCAGGCAATCCCGCAGGAGGGCTGCTGCAGAGCCATGCCGGTAAGTTGACTGGAAACCTGTTTCCATTGGCCTTCCATGTGGTTTTCAATGGAATAGTATTAGGGTAGAGGCGTATAATGTCAGTCTGTGTAAGCATTAAGCTTGTGTATTTGCCTGAGGTGGGATTTTGGGCCTCTGGGCTTGTCTGAAAGTTAAGTTTCTGAGCTGTACATGTTTGTAAAGAAGAAAGACAGTGTGTGTTCCTTTTCCCTGTCTGCAATCAGATTTTTTTTCTTTATTACTGTGAAAAGATAAGGGATGCAATTAACATATTTTAAGGCACAGTGAAGGTGTGAGATGAATGAAGAAGTGAGGGAATGGTCTGGCTCTTTAAGAGACACTCCAGAGCAAGGCCAAGCAAGCAGCTGGGAAAGCAAGGGAAGTGAAAGAAAGTGTTAAAAAGAAACAAGCAAGTCCATAAACTGACCATGACTAAGGCGTGATGTCACTTCCGGCCCCTTCCATGGGGTGAAAAAGGGATTGCACCAAAGCCTCCAGACCTCCCCAAATGGAACATGACCAGCAGCCCCAGGGTCAGGGCAGTGTTACAGCTATAACTGAGTTCCAAAGGGGCAGCCGTGTTAGTCTAGTTTAGCAAAACAAGCAAGGAGAGTATAATTAAAGCTACAAAAAAGGGGGGTGGGGGTGGGAGAAGGGGTTTTGTTAGTATATGAAACCATGGCCAGGGAAAGAGGGAATTCAACGGGCATATAGAAATATTGTTGGGGAGAGGGAATTTTATCAGTGTATAAAACAGGTAAGCCTCGCTGGTGTGAAAGGCTTGGATATATGGTTATGGTTGCCAGTGTAACCCCCAGCAAACCTGTCCCAAAGTGCCTGCAGATTGGACTCTGGACCCTTGCTTTTGAGTGAACTGAGTCTGGGAACTGAGAGACAGGGCAGGGGACGCCTAACAAAAATCATCCAATCTGAACCACCACTATTAATTTTTTTTTAATGTTTAAAACTTTACAAAAACCAACAACAACAAAAATGTTTCTTGGGATTTTTTTTCAACCAGCTTTAGCGTGTAAATATTTAGGCTAAGGTTTTCAAAGCCACTTAGGGAATCAGGCTGTTCAGTTCATGTTAATGGACATTGTTCATTCAAATAGCTTAGGAATTTGAAAGTCAGTCTTATAGAGTACCAAAGCTTTCTGTGCCCAAATGATTACCTTTGCTTGTGCATATATGTACTTGCATAGTGATAATGAGCGGGGGATTGAACTGTTGCATTACGTGGCACTGTTTATTTAAATTCAAAAAAATGTCATGCTGCCATTCGTTTTCACTTTCAGGCTATCCTAATTTTCTCCTTCTGGTCTCATGACCAGTGTCAGATACAGAAACAACAAGATTGGTTGGGCCTGATTTCAAAATGGGCCATGGCTCATCTAGTCCAACACCCATAGCTATGCCCCTGCTTTCAGCACTATGTGCCTGTGCCATGCACTGTGAATACCCAGCACAAATGTATGACCCAAAATTTGGGCTCTTGTCCCAAACACAAGGAGGCACAGCAAATGTCATGGTGCTTTGAGTATGCACATGACTCAGAACATTTAGAAAGATCATCTACAAGCCACTGCCCCTCTATCATTAATGTTCAAATCTTGTATTCTTTGCAGTAATAGCACTTAGAACTTGTACTTTGTGGGAACATGCAGAGGACAGAACAAAGAAAAAATACTAGCTTAAAATTCTATTCATCACCTTGCTTACTTCTCTAAGGCTGCAAAAGATGGAAACCTTTGTGCTAGAAGGATATTTGCCTTCAAAGTCAAAGACAGCCTTGCCAACCTTTCTCCCCAATATTGTTAACATTTAGTGTTTAAGTCACAGATATTGTTTACAGCAATGGAGTTCACTGAGTCCCTCAGAGCGATTAAGCTGCACATAGTTCGTCCGTCAGCTGTCCCCCAACAATGGGTATTTTCAAAGATCTCCATGACTGGTTTCCTTCCTACTAACAGGACCCCTACCCCATCACAAGTCTGAATGAGCTGAGTTTAAAGCCTGTTATGCAGAGACTGACACGATAAGCACACTGCCAAACATGGGGGCAAAAACGTAGCTTACAAGTAGAACTCACACATGACACCTACATGTGGAAGTAATAGGGTAGCTATGGTCCCAGTTATCAGAAACAGACTGTTTCCACAAGTGTGATTTTGTACATAACTGTATTCATATTATTTCACTCCCTTGCCCTTTGGTTTCCAATTGCCTGACTTGACGTGCAAAGAGGTGGTTAGCTGTCCAGTGAGAGTAATGTTTGTGCCTCAAATTAAATATAAGGACAGCTACTTGTGGGCTTGCAGGAGACAGTAAAGAAAGAGGATATTTATGCAAATCTGTTCAATACATACATATATTAGTGGGAGAGAGAAAGAAATACAATTTTTAAGGCCAGAAGGGACCTTCACATCACCTAGTCTGACCTCCCATAAATCCCAGGCCACCAGCACCACTCCCACACTAACCGACTGAAATTAGACCAAAGTGTTGAAGTCCTTAGGAGGCTAAACTATTATACACCACAGGAATGTGAATGATAGGAATCACTGCTAAACCCTTGCTCATACGTCAGACTTACTCTCACTTCCATGAATTACAAAATGCTGTTTATAATACAAAGGAATTGACCACATCAGTCTTCCATTTGGTTGCCTCTACTAAACTATTAGATAACAGATATTTCTTCAGTAATAGCCCCACAGTAGATATGCCAGTAGATACTGGCCTGGAGACAAAGGACTTCAGTCTCCTGGCTAGTGCTAGGAATCCCTCAGAAAAGTTTGTCCACTCAACATTAACACAGGGGTTGCCTACACTCCAGAAAAATAAAGATTAATCTTTAATTAAAGTTTATGCCATGTGATGAAACCTCCAGGAATATGTCCAACCAAAACTGGCTAGCCTTCATAGGAGCCAGCATCTGACAAGTACAGAGATCAATCAAAGATGAACTAGAAATTCAAAGCATCATTTTCAATAGCATCACCTGCAAATTAGTTAATTTGGTTCCCAGTCTATTTCAGGTAAATTATTATATGTTATTTTCACCTGTGGAATTCATTTAATGACCTCCTCCACAGCACATTGACACCAATTATTTCAATGTATATTACTGTGTATTTATCTTCATCAGATTTATATTTGTGGCCTGATGAGTGAGCTCACTTGAGCCCCTTTTTACTTTTATTTACCCATTTATTTATTTGATCCTTTATGAGTATCCTGAATTTTACATTATCAGCACAATAGAAAAGTGGCCGCTATTGTGGCCCTTATTTGCTTGCACAGATAAATAAATAGCAAAGGGATCAAGTGCTGACTCCCTTAGAAACATCCCCCACAGGGTGAAGTGATTACTCATCAGCTAGAACTTGTTTCCTCCCTTGTAGTCAACTCAGAGCCTGCTCTCATCGTTTGAGCCCTAATTCCCTGCTGCTCTGAGCAGGAACAGCAACTCCTCAGGTGGCCCTTTATCACAGCCTTGCTCTAATTCACATAAATGGCTCTATGTACTGCAATTTCCAAGGCACTTCAAAGATGGAGAAGAGTATTAAGGTGGTGGGGGTCCTCTCTGATATCTGTTCCAGCTATTTTTTGTTAACCCATGGCAAACTCCTATGTGCCAATCCCATAGAGGTTGCCAAAGGCTGTTATTTGTTCTTCTCCACTAACTACATTATAGTTTTCCTTTGCTAATGCATACAAAATATATTAAGTGAACACAATTAATCCTTCTGTAGTTTTGTGTTATCCATAGATCTCAAAAGCATCTTAGACAGGGACACTATTATCATCCCCATTCTAGTGATGGCAAAAATGAGGAAGAGGGTGGTTCAGGGCAACATTTTCAGAAGTAGTTGCCTTAGGTTTTTGAATATCAAGCTTAAGATCCTTAAACATCTCAACATAAGCAACCAATAACTGAGGAACTCAGAATTATTAAATGCTTTTAAAAAATGTAGCCTAAATAAGAACTTGTTCAAGGTCACACAATAAATCGCTGGGATAGAAGACAAGTCTCCTGATTCCCAGCCCTGTGCCCAATCAGTAGACCAAAATGCATTTCAAGTCTTAGCCAACCCCAATAAATCTTTAAATAAGCACCTAGCATTTTTACCACAAATGGCTAGTATTGTTTGCCTTTTACTCCATTTAGATAATGAAACTAAACTGGCCATTTTCATTTTTGCTTATAATTAGTTTCCCTTTTAGTTACTACCCTAAAAAGAACACAATCCTGGCTTTCTAAAGGAACTTTCATTTCCTGTATTTCTAACACGTGAATAACTTAATCAGTAGTTTGCATTAGAAGTATCACTGCAGTATAAGCTATTACCCAGAATGCTGGAAACACAAACTGTTTTCCTTTAATTCTAGTAAAGGTGGGGGTGACAGAGAGAGAGTTTAGCCTAGGAACCTGAGCGAGGGCTTAGGAATCTAGACTCAAGTCTTGATTCTGTATGACCTTAGATAAGATGATTTAACTACTCTGTGCCTTATTTTCCCTGTCTGTAAAACAGTGGTCCTCATACATATATATATGTTGAGGACTAATTAGTTAATGTTTGCAGAGTGCTATATACTTACCAAGTATTATAGAACAGGAAGTATATTACAACACTAAGAACACGGGATGGGAGAGGCAGGACTCCTGGGTTCTCTCTGTGGCTTTGCCAGTATATTGACATGCAACCTTGGGCAAGGCTTACTTAACTCTGTGTCTCATTTGCCCCACTGGCTTCCCGGTAAGATGGGGATAAATATACTTCCCAACTTCCATTAAATAAAGGTTTATAAATAATTTTCAGATTTTGTACGTAAGGTGCTATATACTATATGGGCAAACTAAATCACCATCACATAGAAAAGAGGATTATCTATAATGTATGAATTCTGAAGCCTTTCATCTACCAAGTCATCAGTTCAAAATCAGTGCAAGGTTGGTAGGAACAAAAGAATCATACCCATTTGATGGCTATTACAGGTCTAAGGTGACACGAATTACTGGTTCACAGTCTAGATCAGAGGTGTCAAACTCATTCTGTGTGGTGGGCCACACTGGAGGACATGGTATTTGTCGAAGGCCATGTGGCTGCAGGGGCTCCCCAAACCTTTCCCCTGCCACGTTCAAAGTGGCATGGGCTCCCCTTCCCCTTCCCCAACCATGAAGGCTCTCCTACACCTTCCCCTTCCCCTGCCCTGTGGGACCCATCCCCCACACTGGCTCCCAGACCACCCCCATTCCTCTTCCCTTTCCATTTCCCCTATCTCCTGGTGACAGGCAATGAGTCTCAGTCACAGACAGCCAGGCTGGGCTCCTGCCTCTCCGCCTCCAGGCCCACTCATTGTCAGTCATTCCCAAATAGGCCTCAGCCACTTCTTCCTTTTTCATCCATGATGCATGCAATATGCTGTCAATCAATTATCATGCTGACTGACTGAGAGTGAACCGTTGGGGTTGGGGGGCAGTGCAATGGCTCTTTGGAGCCAGCCTAGCCTGCTGTGAGTGAGACTCTGACTGGTTGACAGACCACGGCAGAACTGAGATGGGATTGGCCTGAATGCTTCCTTGGTTCCCTTGTACTGTGACTCAGATACCGTGAATGAGCCAGAAGCACACCTAGCCCTGCTGTGCAGGGTGCATGCCTTTGGAGGTCACTGCTACAGATAGCCTCCAGGCACAGCCCAGGCAGCAGCTCTGAGATCTGGATCAGAGCCCTTGGCAGGCTGAATCTGGCTGGTGGGCTGGACCATAAGTTTGACAACCCTGGTCTAGATGCTGTGTGGTAGGGCCCTCCATCACAAAAGCTGCCATTCTAATTGCAGGGTGAGCTCTCATGATTTTATCTCAAAACTTGTGATATTTTGGTGTTTTTTTCTCATAAAGCCCTGGCTTCTTGAGTCATATGACTGTGAGAATATTAGCTTTCATTAGACAAACAAACAAAACAGTATGTTTTCTAGCCCTCTTGATTACTGAGAAAAGCTTGAAACAGGACCCAAAAACTCAGAATCCTGATGGCAAGTTGTATATATTTTAAATCTACAGCATTTAAGCCAGTTCCATGATTTCTCAGCACTCACAGTTCTGTAACTGGTACAGCAAGCATGCACGCTGGCATCTCAGCTAAAGTTTGAATGGTTCACAGACTCTCAACTATTGTCCCCCAGCAGAATGCTTCCAGGTAAAGCTGGAGAAATATTAGCAATGAACCAAATGGGGGAAGCTTGTGCTGATTTTACAAATGCTGCACCACTTCTCTCTAAACACAACACCCACCACTGGCATTAAAAGAGAGGGAAATAACACAAAAAAAAAAAGAGAGAGAGAGAGAGAGAGAGAAAACATGAGCTAAAATAAAACACAGAAAGCCAAAATATTTCAAATATAAATTCTATTCCACTTCACAGTTCCAGCTACAGGATGACAGTCTTATCAGATATGACTGGCCTGCCACTTTATACTGCATTTAAATTTATATTACGAACAACAGGCTCCATTACCCAGGGATTTTGTTGCTGCATTCCTAATATTGTCTTTCTGCATGCTTTATTGTTCCTCATTTCCCTGTGTGTTGTTTGCTTTCTAGTGAATGAAAACACATCCCACTATTTGTTTCAACCTTTTTCTGATTTCAGCTACTTCCAACTAAGTAGCTTGGTTTATACCTCTGCCTATGCATCAGTCCCTGCTTCTTAACTCTGGAGCTGCTTTCTGATTGCAGCTTAATGTCTGCTCTTCTCCCTTTCTGCACTGCCCCCCCATCATCCGCAATCATTTGATCATCAATATCTTTGAAATGTGCCATCACATTTATACCCAATTGAATTATGTTTTTAGAAAAGGGACCTTTGTGGTCCAAATTTATGTGCAACATCTTCTTAACTGATCCAGAATCACTTCCATATTTTACCTATGCCTAACAAAATATCTGACACAAGAAGCAGTTATTATATAGCATCTTCCAGGCTGGTTCCCACATATCAGTGGTGAATTGTATATATTTATTTACTTTTCTCAGTGTATAAAATGCACTCAACCCAGTTCCTGGATTTACGCATCTAAAAATAAATAAATAAATAAATAAATAAAACAGTGAAGAAAAACCAAACTGACCACTCCAATTTAAAAGAGCTGACCAACTTGCAATAATAACTCCCATCCCACCATTCTAGTGTGTCCTCAAGGAATAGAATGCTTCAGACAATAAATTGCAAGGTGCCCTGAAGATCAATACATTTGTACTCTGTTAGACCAATTAGAGAAATAAATCCCATAGCTGTGGAAACCTAGCAGACTTACCATATTTACTAGAATATAAGTCGCACAGTTATATAAGTCGCACTAATGAAAAAGCATCATTTAAAAAAAAATCTTATATTGGTTGCACTGTTATATCAGTCGCTCTAATAGAAAAGCATCAATTTAAAAAAATTCATATCTTGGTCGCACCGTTATACAAGTTGCACTGCTATAAGGGTTGCGCTATCACTTTAGTCGCAACCTGTTGTGAGTTGACGTCAGTTTAGAATGCGGACAAATTGATTTTTGAACAACTGTGCTCACCCATAAATTAGAACCGACTGTGAGATAGTGCATTAATTAATAATTGCCACATTTTCTGAAATAAATAAATTAATAAATAATTGTTACATTTTCTGAAATAAAATTTATTCCATTGTTGTGTGATGTGCTCTTATTAAGAAAGATATGATTTAACCTCACCTACTTCTCACACATCTGCCATATTTAACTAAAGAACATGCCAGTATATACACTAATGATAAGGCAGTTGTGAACTATTAAGTAAGCCAGTAAAACTTAGGAAAAAGACATTTATCGGGCCTAATGGAAGACAATATGTAATAAGCATAATCCATAATGTTCAATCATCTTTGTCATCTGCATCAGAGAAGCCATCAAAATCCTTGTCTTCCATGTCACTCTGAAATAGCTCAGCTATTTCAACCAGCAGATTTAGCCCCTGATTTTTCCTATCTGGGTATTCATCTTCATTTTCTCGTACTGTGTCGCCATTTATTATTCGCTTTCTTGAATCCTGAAGTGACTGACTGGTTTTGCACTGACGCTCATCCAGGCTTCACTAATCCACTGTGCCACCTCTGCGAAAGTCACATGACGCATATGACCAGTGGCTGTGAAGCTGTGTTCCCCATCCATCATCCAAGATTCCCAGAGGCAGTGCAAGACAGTCTTGAAACTCCAGTTAACAGATATCAAGCAGCTGCACCTCCTTTGTTAGGCCTCCAGGAATTATTACTGGCACAGAATATGTATTTTTTATTTGTGTCTTTACCCAGTCTGTTACATGCGCTCTCATCTGTCCATCATCGGTAGCATTTTTAGTGTTTTAAAAAAACCCACCTGGGCATCTGCTAAAACATTGTTCCAGCCAAAACCCATCATGTCTTCATCCATCCAACCTTTTTTATTAGTCTATATGATGACGCTGGATGGAAACGAACCATGCAGCATGGTCTTCCTCTTAAAAATAATCATATGTAAAAATTTCATTCTATCCACACAGCACACCAGCACAACAATGAAGTATTACTTTTCTTGACCGGTTGCTCTGACATTCACTGTTTTTTCCCCTTTCTCATTAACTGTTCAGCCAAAGGGAATGTTGAATGTCAGCAGAACATCATCCATATTAATTATATGGTCAGCAGTCACACCATACTTTTCAGTCATGGACTTCACAAAGGCCAGAAAACTGTCAACTTTCTCTTGTGATTCAGCTGGAAGTTTCTGGCACACCGTTGTTCATGCCCACAAGCTAAATTGATGCCTCTGCATGAAACGGAAGCACCAGGATGGTCCTCCAACAAATTCTTGCACTTTCATTTCTCAGGTCATTGTCTGGGCCTTCAGTCGCACCTGAACAGTGGACAAACCGTGTCCTGGAGCTCTTTGCTCCACTATCCACTGGTGAAGATGATATTCCAGATCAGGCCACCTAGCTTTTTGTCTGTGGTTCTCTATCTTTGTCCACTGTGTGGCAGGGTTGCCCCTCCTGGGGGAGGGCCTGACCCACCAGCCCCAAACTCTCCCCTGGCAGTACGGGACTGAGGCCGATCTGCCCCAGCCGAGCTGGGTCTTCTGGGAGACTTCCCTGGGCTTCTCAGTTAACTCCTCCTAATGCCTTCAGGCAGTGTGGGAGTTACTCTCTAGTCCTACCTATCACTGAAGTTCCATCAGGCCCCCTTGTATGCTGGGGCCTGGGGTCTGGTCTCTTTCTTTGTCTCTCTCTCTCTCTCTCTCTGTCTTTCTGTCAGCAAAAGGGGGTGGGGGTAACAGCTTTCTCCTCAGCTTGGGGTAGCTCCAGTCCTAGAGGCAGCTTCAGTCTTTCCCCCTTCCTTCTGGTAGCAGCAGCTGTTATAGGTCTGGGGCAGCCCTTGATTGAGCCCAGGTGTCTCTAATTGGCCTGCAGAAACCTTTTCTCTGTAGCCAGGGTAAAGAGCCTTTATCAGCCTAGGGCTTACATATCTGCCCTGGCACACCCTTCTGTAGCTCTCTGAGCTGACCTTATCACACATCCCCCCCCCACTCAACACTATGGGGTTGGGCTACTTGGGTTGTACTGCAGTGTACCCGTGATAGGCCATCAGCATTGCCATGTTTGACCCCGGCTCTGTGTTCTATGCTAAAGTGGAAAGGCTGTAAGGATAGGAACCATCTAGTCACCCTTGCATTTCGATCTCTGTTGCGGTGCATCCACTTTAGAGGTGCGTGATCCGTAACCAGGGTAAACTTCCTTCCTAGTAAGTAATCCTGGAGGGTTTCCATGGCCCATTTTATTGCCAGGCATTCCTTCTCTATCACCACATACCTTTGTTCTCTGGGCAGAAGTTTTCTGCCGAGGTATAGTATCGGGTGCTCTTCATCCCCTAGCATCTGAGATAGTACCGGACCCAGTCCAACCTCGGAATCATCCGTCTGTAAGATGAACTCCTTTTTGAAATCTGGGGCTATCAATACTGGATCCTTACAAAGGGCAGTCTTCAGGTTAGTGAAAGCTTCCTCCACGGAGCTTGACCATTTCACTATGTCGGGGCCACGGGCTTTTATCAGCTCTGTCAATGGGTGGGCCCGGGTGGCAAAGTGTGGAATGAAATGCTGGTAATATCCAACCATCCCCAAGAAGGCATGGACCTGCTCCTTCCGGACTGGGTGAGGCCAGTTCTGTATGGCTTCTAGCTTACCTAGCTGTGGCTCCACTAAACCTCTCCCCATGACATACCCCAAATACTTGGCTTCTGTCAGTCCAATCACACATTTAGCTGGATTTGCAGTGAGGCCTGCCTTCCTCAGTGTATCCAACACTGCTTCCACCTTTTTGCGGTGGGTGTCCCAATCTGGGCAACGTATTACTACATCGTCAAGATATGCAGCAGCATACTGTGTATGTGGGCGTAACAGCTTATCCATGACGCACTGGAAGGTGGTGGGGGCCCCGTGTAACCTGAAAGGGAGGATGGTATATTGGCACAGTCCCTCTGATGTAGAAAAGGCAGTCTTTTCCTTGGCATCCCAAGCCAGGGAAATCTGCCAATAACCTTTAGTTAGGTCCAGAGTAGACAAAAATCTTGCTTTCCCCAACTGGTCTATCAACTTGTCAATTCAGGGCATAGGATAGGCATCAAACTTGGACACTTCATTTAGTCTTTGGAAGTCATTACAAAATCGCAGGCTGCCATCTGGCTTGGGTACCAGTACAATTGGACTGGACCACTGGCTATGGGACTCCTCAGTGATGCCCAATTCCAGCATTCTCCTCACCTTAGCCCTGATCTCCTCTCACTTTGCCTCTGGGATCCGATAGGGTTTACTATTCACCTTTACTCCAGGTTCAGTGATAATATGATGAACCGCCTCTGTAGTCCTACCAGGGTCGGTGGAGAACACATCTCGGTGTCTTTCAATCATTCCTCTGACTTTGACTTGTTGTGTAGGGGTCAGGTCGGGGGACTTGATCATGAAGTACGGTCCAGGACCCTTAGTCCTTCCTTCTACTGGGCCCTGTCCTCCTGGGATGTTGTTTCTAGGGCGACAGCACAAGTGTCCCTGTCTTTCCAGGGCTTCAAATTGACGTGATAAATTTGTTCTTGTTTTTGGTGGTTGAGTTGTTGTACTTTATAGCTAACTTCCCCAACAGCCTCTATGATTTCATATGGTCCCTGCCACCTAGCTAGGAGCTTGCTTTCTGGGGTGGGTACCAACACCATCACATGATCCCCCGTCTGGAACTTTCGGACCCTTGTCTGACAATTATAATAGGTTCGTTGGGCATCCTGGGCCCTCTCAAGATGTTCCTGTACTACAGGGGTAACTCAGGCAATCCTGTCTTGCATCTTTAATACATGTTCAATAACATTTTGTCCCTGTTTGGCTTGCTCTTCCCATTCTTCCTTGGCAATGTCCAATATGCTCCGGGGGTGGCGACCGTATAACAGCTCAAAAGGGGAGAACCCTGTGGAGGCCCAGGGAACCTCCCTAACAGCAAACATCAGATACAGTAGTAAGGTATCCCAGTCCCTCCCATCCTGGCTTACTACCTTCCTCACCATATTCTTCAGCGTTTGGTTAAAATGTTCCACGAGACCATCCGTCTGGGGATGGTAGACTGATGTTCATAAGGTCTCAGTGTGCAGCACTGTGCACAGGTCCTTCATCAGTTTGGATATGAAGGGAGTCTCTTGATCTGTAAAGATCTCTCTAGGTATCCTTACTCTAGAGAAGATATTGATCAGTTCCTTTGCTATTGTCTTGGACAGTGTGTTCCGGGGGGGTATGGCTTCTGGATAGCAGGTGGCATAGTCCAGTACCACGAGCACATATTGGTGCTCCCGGGCTGAATTTTCCAGTGGGCCTACCAGGTCCATAGCGATCCTCTCAAAAGGGACCTCAATAATTGGCAGGGGCACAAGTGGGGACTGTAAGCGTGGGCGAGGGCTGTGGAGCTGGCACTCTGGGCAGGATGTGCAGTACTGGTGAACGTCCATGTACACTCCTGGCCAGAAGAACCTCCGCAGGATTCGATCTAGCATCTTATCTACCCCCAGGTGAGCTCCAAATAAATGGCTATAAGCTAAGGTGAGGATTGCCTTCTGATGTCGCCATGGTACTAGGAGCTGCTCCACGTCTTCCTCCTGCATTCGGACTACCCGGTATAACAAGTCCCTTTTGATCACCAAGTATGGTCCAGGACCCTTAGTCCTTCCTTCTACTGAGATGCTGTTAACTTCTACCACTTCTCTCCTAATGTTGGCAAACAGTGGATCATTGGCTTGGTCCTGAACAAAGTTCCCTAGGGCAGGCCCAGTATCTCCAATCTCAAGAGGACCAACTTCCAGCTCTTTAACAGGCAATGCCCCATTAGGGCTTGGCCCAGCCTCCAGTTCATCAAGCCCCACGGTGGTTCCCTGGTTGGCTGGGTGAGATCGGTGCCCCACTAGGGCAGCCTTCTGGCTCTGGTCCAGAATTCTGGTTCCCAGCCTTTTGCCTGCCCTCTTCTCTCATCGTGCCTTTCTCCGCTTTTCCATGGTATGGAACATGTCCGGGGCAAACTCAAACTCCCCCCTCCCCCCCCGGGACTCACTACTGAGCCCATGGTCACTACCTCGCTGAGGTTCTCCCACAGGGAGTAGGCACCCAAACCCTGGGAAGTCTCAGCCTATGAGCACTGGGTAGGGGAGTTTTGGGACCACCCCTGCCATTACCCTTGCAGTGTGGCCCTCTGTCTCGATACAGATGGGTGTGGTGGGGAAGTAATTAACTGTGCCATGCACACAAGTCACTCCTGTGTGTTTCACCTGAGACAACTGGTCGTGACTCACCAACTTCCCCGAGACCAAGGTGATGGCACTCCCAGAGTCCACTAGTGCTGTGGTTTCTATATCATTCATTTTTACTGGCTGGGTGTACCTATGTGGGTTTTCTACCTCTCCCACCAGGTACACTAAGCTGCAGGGCTAGTCAAGCTCACCCAGCCTACACTGCATGGGCTCTTCAGCCCTCGGGCACTGTGCTGCTATGTGTCCTAGCTCCCCACAAGCATAGCATGTGTATCCTAGATGGGATACCCCCCTATCTTTGGGGCTGTCAGATTTCTGACCCTCACCCTTGGGTTCCCCGAATACCCTCATTGACTCAGGCCATTCTCCCATCTCCCTGTGCGGGACCTCAGGAGTTTGCACTTTTAGGTTAGGGACTGGTCTCCTGTTTCGGTGGCATTCTCCCCTGGCAGTCTGGGAAAGTTCCTTGGCCGCCAGCTGTCTTTCAACAAGGGCAACTAGGTCATCATATGTGGAGGGGTCATTCGGGCTACCCCACCCTTGCAAGTCTGGGGGTAGCCCCTACATGAACCTGTCCACGATGAGGATTTCAATGATTTGATCGGCATCGTGGACATCAGGGTGCAGCCATCTCCAAGCTAGATGTATCAGGTCATAGAGCTGAGACCTCAGCGCTGGGCCTTCCTGGTATCTCCACTCACGGAACCTCAGGGCTCGGGTTGCTGTTGTCACATCAGGCCTTGCAAGGATCTCTGCTTTCAGCTGGGGATAGTCTGAGGCAGCCTCCACTAGCAAGTTGTAGTAGGCCTTCTGAGCCTCCCCACCTAGAAACTGGGCCAGAATGCTGGCCCACTGGTCCTGGGGCCAGGCCTCTCTCAAAGCTGCTCTCTAAAAAGCAAGTAGATAAGCTTCCACGTCATCATCTACTGTCATCTTCTGTAAGTAGCTGCTGGCCCTCAGGGGCCACCCACCATCATGGCTACAGATCTGGGTGGTAAGGGTTTTCAGCTAGGCCATTATCTCTTGAAGGGTGGCTCTGTCCTGAGCAGCCTGGCTTATCAATAGTTGATTGGTTTCTTGTTGCAATCTTGATGAATCTTGCTGGGCTGCCATCTGAACTCGCGTAGCCTCCTGTTGGGCTGCCGTGGCCTGTACCAGGGCTTTCACCACATCCTCTGTCTTGGGGCAGATTTGTCTCGCCTCCCAGTGGTTCTCTGTGCTCACCTATAAGTGCAATCCCTCCCCTGATACCATGTGTGGCAGGGTTGTTCCTCCTGGGGGAGGGCCTGACCCACCAGCCCCAAACTCTCCCCTGGCAGTATGGGACTGAGGCCGATCTGCCCCAGCCCAGTTCAGTTAACTCCTCCTAATGCCTTCAGGCAGTATGGGAGTGATTCACTAGTCCTACCTATCATTGACTTTCCATCAGGCCCCCTTGTATGCCGGGGCCTGGGGTCTGGTCTGATCACATCTCCTTCTTTCTCTGTCTGTCTGTGTCTGTGTCTGTGTCTGTGTCTGTGTCTGTCTCTCTCTCTCTCTCTCTCTCTCTCTCTCTCTTTCTGTCAGCAAAAGGGGTGGGGGTGACATCTTTCTCCTCAGCCTGGGGTGGCTCCAGCCCTAGAGGCAGCTTCAGTCTTTTTCCCCTTCCTTCTGGTAGCAGCAGCTTTTATAGGTCTGAGGCAGCCCTTGATTGAGCCCAGGTGTCTCTAATTGGCCTGCAGAAACCTTTTCTCTGTAGCCAGGGTAAAGAGCCTTTATCAGCCTAGGGCTTACATATCTGCCCTGGCACACCCTTCTGTAGCTCTCTGAGCTGACCTTATCACAGTTTTATGACTTGAAGTGAATCCTTCATTTTACACCAGTCGCAACATAATTTTTCACTTACACCAAACTTTCATTCAGCTGCCCTGCTGCTATTTTCTTTCGTGAATCTGATGACCGTTAGTTTGAATGCAGCAGCATAACTTCTTTGCCCTTTCATCAGTGCCATTGCTCTTAAAAGTCACGTGGTTGTGGATTCATCGTTGTTGAAGCTTGGTGGTTTCTCGTCACTGGAATGACAGCTGCAGTGAGATTGACTGGACTTGCCTTCACAGGTACCCTATATATAATGATTTAGCATGTTTTATTGGTCTTTATCATCAGTGATTACTTAATTCCTGGAGAGCACACACAAACTAACTGAGCCAGCCAGAGACTATGTCAACATTGGGGAGTCTGTGTATCCTGAATCTGTGTTTACAGAAACAGTGTTGTGAGAAGATGATTGGCAGAAGGAAACTCTTTCATATCCGTAGTCTGGGGTTTTAATACAAACAGACATTCAGTTCAGTCACTAATGGTAACTACCAGCAGATCATTGTTGACAGAGACATTATCTGAATGTCGTTTTGTTCAGTTCCTTTATCATCTCCATTTTCCAAAGACCACTTACTTCATTTTTCTTGTAAATTCAATATATAAATCACACCATTATATAAGTCACACCTTTCAAAATCCTAGTATAAAACCATGATTTATAATCTGGAAAATATGGTAATTGCCCCTGCCATCAGTTCACAAACTGTCCTTGGTGATCTAATCTGTTTGAGTGACGCATAGAGAGATTGTCTCTAAGGTAACCATGAAACAAACTTTTTAGAACATTTATTTATCAAGGTGAGCACCTTCCATTGCACCTAGAACCCAGCTAGCAGCCAGTGCAGTGTATGTAATAGTGGTTTCATACACTGCCTGTGAGAAGCTCTTCTAAGGAAAAGTTTAGAGGAATTCTGCACTGGTGGAAGTTCCTGAGTGTCCTTCAATGGGAGTCCCACATACATCAATCTAATGCAGCAGACATTCCGCCTGCATTTGAGAAAACCATGGAATACTGAGGTGTGATCCACATCTCAGGTAGGAAATGCTTCAGCCTTCCAGCCAAGCAATCCCAGAAAATGGTGTGCATCATGACCAGTGGCTTCTATGGCACCTAAGAGCAGCCAAAGATCCAATAGGACTCAGCATCATCAGTATATTGGTGACATTAACTCACTTATATCCTTCTGTCTTCACACCACACTCATAGGTATAATGAACAGGAACAGGAACAAGATGGCTACCTCTAGCACCCCATATAAGAGCCCTTGGGGTCTGTGAGAGAAGGGAGTGCAGCCTCATTTCCAGGATAGGCAGATGCATCAACAAAAGTCCCCTATATCCATGGGAGATGTGTCCATGCTGATGTTTGGATCTGACATTTGCCATAATCTGCTTCCAGATGACACCATAAGAAGATCAGCACAATTCTGTGCCCCACCCAGATTTAAAGAGGACAAGGAAATCTGAGGATTCCTGATAAAACTGGAGCTGCATTGTCATGATTTCAATATCCTTTGCCCAAGGTGAAAGGCTGTAAATTGTACATCTGTTGGCATGACTTCTGACACAATGGGATAGTTTCTTAGACCTCAGGGTGTGTTCACACAGCATTCTTATTTTGAAACAACGAGGTTGTTTCGAAATAAGAATCGCCATAGCCACACGACACATGGCCATTTTGAAACAAGCAAACCCCTTGTTTCAAAATGGCAGCCATTCTTTCGAAATGGCTTAAACCCGGTTTTGCTTTGAAACAGCATTGTTCCGAAATGGCTTGTTTTAAAACAGTGCCAGCGGGACATGCTGTTTCAAAACAATGGCTGTTTCAAAACAGCATTTGACCCTTTCTCCCAGGGTGCTAAGCAGGGGTGTCTCCTGGCTGGCAGAGGGGGACTGCACACACCGGCAGAGAGCAGCAGGGTCGTGGGTGCCTGCCACGGGGTCGGGGGTGCCAGGCTCAGCCCGCCGCTGCAGGGGCCAGGGTGAGCATGGCCCGGGATTGTTTTGAAACAAGCCCTCTGTGTGTGAACATAGCCTCAGAGTTACTAGTAAAACAAACAAGGAGTCCTGTGGCACTTAAAGACTAACAATTTTATTTACTGAATGAGCTTTTGTGGGAAAAAATCCCACTAGGGTAAATTATGTGGTACCTGAATGAAGATGCTGACAATCTGCCAATAACTGACCCAATGACCACCTGCTACATCATCCATGAAGTGAGGTTGAATCAGGGTTTAAAGTAAGCCGGAATGCCCCAGAACGCCATTCCAGGGCCCATTATTTTTAGGGGCTCAGCATATCAGGCCCTGGAATGCAGCCTTTTCCACATTCTATTTTAGGGGCCTGAATGCTTGACCCCTAAAAATAGCAGGCCTCAGAGCAGCATTCCACTGCATTCCTGCAGGCAAGGGGGGGGGGTCCAGAGGCATAGCTGGGGGGCTCAAACCCCACCCAAGTCCCTCCCCTTCCAGGCCCCACCCAAACCAGGGGCCTGCTGCCTCTGCCCCAGCTGCGCCACATCCTGGACCCAGGGCCTACTGCCCCTTGCCCCCAGCTGCACCACTGGTGGGTGCCAGGGCAGCCCGGCTTGCACTGGGGAGGTATTGGGGGCAGGGGATGGAGCACTAGCATGGGGGGGCAGGAGCTGGGTTCTAGGGGGGGCAGGAGTTGGGTTCTGGGGAGGGCCCACCCACACAGGAGGGGGTCCCATCAGCATGGGAGGGAGGCCCATGGGTGCAGGAGCATTCCAGGGTGCCAAAATTATACTTTAACCCTTAGGTTGAACACATTGATTGGGCCCATTTCGAGTTAGGTACTGGAAACAGAGACCACTCTAGATTGATACACACTGTTCAAAAGCCATGACACAGTTTGTTCTATTAACAGGAGAAAGATAAGATTCCAACAAAGAACGAGATGGGAGAATCGTAAGTAAGACATGGAAAACATTTGTACGATTTACTGTTCTCCTGCTCCTATATTCTTCACTGCCTTGTTCCATTTATTTTTAAATGACCCACAAAATTGGGGCTCCCATCTCTCTTCTCTTATGGAGACAATTCCAAAGTCTAATATCTCTCAGCATCATGATACCTTTCATGAAATACAGCTTACATATTCTTTGAATCAGTTGTTCCACTATATTTATCTTGGACATACCTAAACCATTCTTCTGCTTTTGTGTTCACATCTAAAAAATATTGCTCTGGTGTATATTCACTTTAGCTGCCACTTACCAAATCCAACTGGAAGGAAAACTTTTACATTGTGGTGAATAGCCTCTACTTCTCTGTTGAAGTCTGAAGTCTTATTAATCTCAAACTGGGTCCAAGTTTTGCCTGAGTAAAATGTGAATAGTCTTCACGATTTGGCCCTCAGTCACTAGCTCTTTTTAAAAGTCAAAAAAACAAAAACAAACTTCCAAGGTGGCATATGTGAGTGTGCTAACCAAGAGTCTTGTAGAACAAACCTCTGTTTTGTGCAGTGGAGCTTGGTGGTACTCACTTATGCCTAAAATGTGGTTGATGAATATAGCTTCTGTGTTAGGCACTTTTGCTGCTGTCGCTGACAGGATACCAGTAAGTACTTTACACTTGCATGCACAAAATTTTAATAAATCTGTGAGGCAGCAGCATGCACTAAATGATCGCAGAAATGCAGTCTTTTATGATGATGAACTCTGCATTACTTGGTTTGGCTTCAGAGATGATTTTCTTTCCTTTGATCCACCCCATCCTCAAATAGTTAGCTTTCCCTTCAGGGTTTCTGGGATGCTTTGGCATGTAATCATGCTTCTTGACCTAGGCATCCTCAGAAAGGTGGTATTGCTAAAGACTTTCTCCTGCTGAATGGTCACTACATTGGACCAAAAGAAAGACAAACATGGGTAGGTTCCTGGATTGAGTGTTAGACAATCTGGACCCCACATTTGGTTTTTCCATTGACCTGTTGTGTGACCTCAGGTAGGTCACTTCCTCTCTCTGTGCCTTATTCTTAAATGGACATAATGGTACCCTCCTATGTCGAAGTTCTACACCTTTGAGGTTCTGGGCCTGGAGCATATTATTTTAATCAATCAATTGATTGATTTTTTTGCCACCTATTCAACGGGAGCTACGCTGTGGAATTCCATCCCTTCCCCCCTCCACCACCTTTTTTAAGGTAAATAATGCAGGACTGGCAGGCTGACTAAAAGGCTGCCCTTTCCTGGTCGTTAGGGGTTAAAGTGACACGAGAGCCATTGCTTCTATGATGGTCCCATCTCCATTCAGATGAAGCAGTAAGAGATGAAATGTAATGCCTGAACCTAGGTCTCCTTTGGCACAAAGTATAATGATACCCAAAGCTCAAGGAGCAAGCCACTTCTCCTACATGCTTATTAAAAGAAAGTTAATGTGAGTCTCAATATCAGTCCTGTCATAAAATACAACACAAATCTGGAAGCAGAAAGGGTCTTTAGTAAAATTTGATGGCATAGGCTATTCTGTGCAGCATGGAAGTTTAAAGGGCGTTAAACTGCAGTGTGTCCATGTCAAGCAAAATTTGTACCTGTGGGTAAACTCCTGGAAAAGTTATAAACATCTCTCATTCATCTACACACACATTTCTTTTCTTTATAAACATTTCCAATCCATATTGCTTAGAGGCACAGCTTATTTTATCAAAATGTGGGTCAAAAGGTAAAACTGTGAGTGGATGTTCTAACATCCAAATTAATAGAATGCAGACAAGATGGCTACAACTGACCATGTTGGATCCCAGATACAACTATGATAGTGGGGTACAAGAGGGTAGAAAGAAGCAAGAAAAATAGCAGATGTCAGGTTTCTGCCAAAGTTTACACTTTTAATTAAACAAAGAATTGTTTAAAAGCCCACACATTATGTAAACTGATTTAAAATCTTAGTTCCCTACAGAAATAGGGAATTCCTGATCCCAGTGCATAGTGAGGTGGCATAGTGTATCCTGGGTGCTATACAGTTTATCACTTGCTCAACAGACTAGGAAGGCAACAGAGACACCAGCTGCTCCATGTGTCTATAACAGCAATGAACCGCATTACTAAGGCAATCCACTTCTAGTGAAGATCATTAATCCAAGATAGCCCTCATTATTGCAAGCAGCTCTCCTAAGAAAGCAAGCTAGTTACTTTCCACATCAATCATATTTTACAAGATTAGGTAGCAAAAAAAGTGAAGAAACATAATTTCTATATCTTCCATATGCCATAGATGAAGACTGAGGTCCAATTGTGCTAATTGGTGACTTATGGTAAAACTATTGTCAGAAATCAATCCTCTGTCAAAATGACAAGAGTGATTGCAACGGAACAACAGCCAGGAAAGCAAGAGCCCCCAATTTGTGCTTATCACACACTTCGGATATCAACTTAAATTGTGCAATTTTGAACAATAGTGGCAGTGAGTGAACTATCATCATCTTATTTCTCAGCAAGTTTGGCTTTCATGAGAGTGGTGCAGATTTATTCTTGCTACTCTTAGTTGAGAAGCCAAGATCAATGACAAAACAGGCTTTGGTGCAGCTTGGTGATAAATAGTGGGTGTCAATCTCACCTAATCTGGTTTTCCTGTTACAGGTAACATTCTGTATTTACCATGGTAGAAGTTCAACCCTTCCCATTGCAAAATTGCCCAATGTCTCAACTAAGTAACTGTCCACAGTGGTGGATGGAGAGCAAAATCTTTTCTGGGATGATCTGGGAATACTGTTCTTGTGGAGAAGGTTTAAACATACACATCATTATGTGCAACCTGACTGACTGCTGCACATTAAAAAAAAAAAAAAAAAGTCTTCACAAATACCTTTGAGACAGGTTTAAAAGCCAGTCATGGAAGGGATGATTTAGTAATACACAGACAACAGAATGAACCCAATCAGAAGTACAAGATCATTCCCCACAACCCCTTTTCAGTTTGAATACAGTAAACATCAAATCAGGGGCTCAAATACTACTGTGATGAGAGCCAGAGAAGCAGGATGAGAGAAAAAATCATTAGAGAGAAAGAGAAAAAGAAAGAGAGAGACAGATACCAACAGGGTTAAAAAGCAATGTACTGTACAGTTGAAAGCACTCATAAAAATACTTGTTAAACTGTTCATTGCTGTCTGTTCTAGAAGGTCTGTTGCAATGCTTGAGCCTACAAATTTACCCTAATTTCATGCTTAACTATAAGAAGTGAGTTAAACTTCATAAAATGTCGTAATAACCTGTAATAAAATGTTGAGGAGTAAAGGTGTGAAAGGGAGGTTGAAAGACAATCCAAACATAAAAAAGCCTACTGATATAATTCAAGTAAACAAGAATATTGTGGGACTGGAAAAATTGATGGTTTGGAAATTAGGCCTCATTGTTAAATAAAAGAAGAAGGGGATGAGCTATTCCAACCAGAATGATCTTTTAGTATTCTTTTAAAAAATAGTCTTGGGGAAAGAAGGACTGTAAGCTGTCTAACTACAACTACTGTCTGGGAAATAGGTACACTAGAAAAAGCAAAGTTTACCATCATGACTGTCACCCCACTATCTTTTGAAAGTCCAGGATCCACACTATTGGAACTTCATCTCCTAATCCTGAGAGATGTCCTCACCTAGCTGGGCCAGACAGACAAACCAAAGGACAATGCCACCTCCACTGTCTTTGGCTAAATCCAGTACACCATCCGATATGGGAGCCTTGGGTTCTTACTGTCACCTCCACTCCACTTTATGTATTCTTTTACTTCCCACTTCTTCTCTTTCCTATGTCCCGTTTCCCCTCTGTCTAATGAGAGTCTACCTTAGCCAGACAAGACTACATATTTTGTAATGCTGCTGTAAGCCTGCAACAAGGACCAAAAATGAACCCCCTCAACAGTCCTATTCTGGTTCAAGTTTTTCAGGTCTCAGAGTGACATGCACTATGCATCTGTTTCTCCAGCAATGAGGCTGCAAGCAAGAATCAACGCCAGAGACAAAAGCTGCATTTTCTGTCTTTACTGTTCTGTTCTCTTCCCTCTTGTGTGTGCTTGTCTTGTTTTATCTTTTAGGAAGTTGATATGGAGTTTTAAAAGAGCAGCAGCTCCTAACCATCTCAGCTAAGTTCCCTTTTCCCCTAACTGGACAATTATTCCCATCTTTAATACCATCTAAAGACTATGAGATGGGGGCATGTTCTTTCTAAAAATCTCTTCACTGCTAAAAAGAAAAATGAACAAAGGCAATTGTTAAAATGAAAACATTATTAAACACTTTATATATTTTAATGAGGCTGAGGTCCCGATATAGTACTAAACCCTGGATCTTGTTTAAAATTCCTCAGTATCAGATGCTAAAAGGATCATATTAATGCATTTGACTCTTTTATTCCATCAGAATTAATTTAATGAGTCTCTGGAGGTGGAGACAAAACATATTTTCAGTGCTGCCTCATGTACTACATTCCTCATCACAGGAATGCCAAAGAAGCCCAAAGCATTCAGAACAGATTCCATTTAGTAAATGCAGAAGGGATATGCTCTGTATCCAGCTGTCTTGCAGCCAGAATATATGGTTGTCCACTTTCTTTTCTTTTAATCAAAGAACTTAATGTCTGCCAGTAGTTTGCTGAAGAAAAAAAGGAAATCAAAATTCTCAGAATAAATTGTCTGTGCCATACGGCCATGTATTTGCAGAAATATGCAACCCTTAATGAAAAGTAAAAGAAGGACTTACTCCTTTATCAATAAAAATCAGGTTGTTTCCCAGAAACTGCTGTCCAGCACCTAAAATATACTGCAACACTACAGGCTTCTTAAAGCTTAGGAATCCACAGTCAGAATACAAGCTTTCTCTTCCAAAATATCTCCTGTTGCTTTTGAAGGGCATGCACAAGATTAATTGCAGGGCAAAGAGCTGGAATGAGCAGCAGAGGCTCTCTGTATGCTTCTCTCAGTTCTGCCCATGTGCCTGATTCACTGACTTCCAACACTTCCTGATCTTTCATAGCTGCTGCCTCCTGGGGAGACATAGCTAGCTGAGCAGTGGCATGGTGGTGGCGAGTTAGCATTGATGAAGCACATGACTCATTGTGTCAATCTGTTTTCTTTGGCTAAATCCAAAAGTAAAAGAGAAGTTTTAACAGAGTAATTGTGGAAGAAATCTGTAAGGATTTGGGGCCCACTGATTTCATTGAAAAGTGAGCCATAGGATGCTGCAAGGCCTTCAGGGTTCAATGATTTGTTTATTGTTCTACATCTGAAGCCATACATTACTAAATAAAATAAATAATAACCCATTGTGGCAACTTAAAGTCTGATATCCACAGTTATGTTTAGAACATGGTTCCTCAGCCATGAGGTCAGACTTTCAGGGTGTTGAACCACCCTCCCTTTCCAATATTGCTCACGTGTCAAGGGAAAGTCAGACAGCTGTGATGGGATATAAAAAAAGGGGTGGGAACCGAGTATTTAAGGTTGAGGACCCCAGTCATAGACTATATAAAGAAATAATATCGGGTTCTACTTCTTCTTAATTTATTTAATCTCCTCTGTTCAAAAATAAATACTTGTTAAAATAATTGTCAAAGGACTGGTTTACTAAGGGCAGATTTCTTGGGGGAAAGGAATATCAGGGATCCTTACTTAGAGGAACCAGATGAATACTTGACCATTCATTGCATTTTTTTTCCTCTCTCTTCCTTCACTAAGCCGCCTTGAGGTGGAACAACACTGGCTACTGTCCATGGTGCTGAACTAGTGCCAGACATTTTAGTGTCTTCCAGGTGTACTTTCACTGCTGTTGTCTGCAGTCAGTTAACAAAAACTATGTGGCACTGGGGCAAAATGGACAGCCTTCAATGTTTTCAAAAGAGTAATTTCACAGATGGATCCAAGTAGATTTAAAAAGAGACTGAATTAATTAATTTAGGAGGGCAAATTAAAAACAAACAAACCTAAACCTGTAATATATGGCTAAGCAATGACTAAGAGTGGAAATATTTGAAAGATGTAAACACCACAGAAAGTCAGTTTCATAGCACAAGAATGTGCAAAGTTTCATTAAAGTTTATCAGGCAAATGGATGTGGAAAGGAAGGATGATTTTGTGGCATTGTGCTGGGATGCAGAAGATCTCACTTCAAATCCCTGCCTTGCTCCCAGAGTACCAATGTGCCTTGAGCAAGTCACTTCATCACTCTGCATCATTTCCCCAACAGAAAAAATAAACAAAAATAAATTTTTCCTGCTTCCCCACCCTTAGTCCTACTATATCAGGGGTGGCAAACATTTTGGCCTCAGAGCAATATCTGCTACTAAGGGGTCTTGAGAAGGGCAGGGATACAGGGGGATCTGGGAGGAGCAGACAGCTGCTGTGCTTTTGGCAGGGTGCTGCTAGTGGGCCACATGGTGGGAGAGGGGCAGCCATCACACTCTGCCAAGGTGCCACCACTGCATGTGGTGGGAGATGGATGGGGCTGAAAGGGGGAAGCAGTCACTGCACTCCGATCAGGGTAATGCTAGGCCCAGCTGGGAGGAGAGAGGTGGGTCTGGGAGGGAGGAATGGCCACTGCATTTTAGCCAGGCCCAGCTGGAAGGCGTGATGAAAGTCTCTTGTGGGCTGCATCCAGCCCACAGGTCGTAGTTTGCCCACCTCTGTTCTATATAGATTGCAAACTTTTTCAGGTAGGAGCTATTATTATTTGTGTAAAGATAAAAGGGGTAAAAAAAACCCCAGGGATGATGCCATGGTAAGCCTCTACTATACACCACAAAATCAGGAAGAGGAAGTGGATGAGACCTTTTTAGAAGAAATAACAGAAATATCTAAAACACAAGACCTGGTAATAATGGAGAACTAGAGCTACTCAGACATCTGTTGAAAAGGTAATATAGGGGAAAAAACCCACAAAGTCTTCAGCAAGTTCTTGCAATGTATTGTGGAAAACTTTTTGTTTCAGAAAATAAGGAAAGTGAACAGAGGAACAGATCCTTGATTCCAACCAACAGGGAGGAATTAATAGTGAATCTGATGTCTCATCAAATTGTCTTCAAAGTGGTCATTTCATGATTCTTAGGAAAGAAAGGACTGAGAGCCACAGAATAAGGACAATGCACTTCAAAAAAGAGGACTTTAACAAACAAAAAACTGGTAGGAAAGGTCCTAAGGGAAGAAAATCTAAGAGATGAATTCAGGAGAGTTGGCAGTTTCTCAAGGAGATGATATTAAAGGCACAACAACAAACTCTGCCAACAGAGTTCCATCAAGACCACTTCAATGAGCTGAAAAAAATCAGAAAAGGAATCCTACAAAAATTGAAACTCTGATAAGTTGCTAAGGAGGAGTAAAAAAAAACACAGCACAAGCATATCAGGACAAAATTAGAGTTTCCTTAGTAAAGGTCATAAAAGACCATACAAACAGGTTTTTTAATGCATTAGGAACAAGAAAAAAATGAAGAAAAATGTAGGTTCTCTACATACTAGGTAAGGCAAACTGATAACTAATGACATCTAAAAGGCTCTTTCATGCCTATTTTGTTTTAATCTTCAGGAAACAGGGGAAGACTGATCAGATCCTTGATCGAAGTAATATTAAAAACAAAAGGGAAGGAACAGAAACCAATACAGAGAAAGAACAGATTAAACGATAGATAGATAGATAGATAGATAGATAGATAGATAGATAGATAGATAGATAGATAGATAGATAGATAGATAAAAATTATGTCTTCAAGTCATCAGAGCCTAAGAAATTCATCATAGGATAGATAAGGAACTAGCTGAAGCAATCACATGTCCATTAGCAATTATCTTTGATAACTCATGGAGTATGGGAGAAGTCCCAGATGACTAGAGAAAGGCAAATATAATATCTGTCAGTAAAAGAGGAAATAAAGAGGATGCAAGGAATTACAGATCAGGTGATCTAATTTCCATACCTGTTAAGGTACTAAAACAAATCAATTTGAAAACACCGAGACAGTAACATTTATAGGGACTTGACTATACGGATTTGTCACGAACATATCATGCAAAACAAACCTAATTTCCTTCATGTCTATCTCTCCATGTTCACTGAAGTGGGACAAGAAGGAATTGGTTTAATATGCAGCAAGGGAGACTTAGTTGAGATATTAGGAGAAAGCTTTTAAAATATAACTATTAAATACTGAAATAGGTTTTCTGGCAAGATTGAGCAATTCCCATCATTGGAGATATTTTTTAAGAACAGATTTGACATGTTTCCTTGTCAGGGATAGTATAGGTATAGTTACTTGGTCTTGCTTCAGCATTGGAGGTTTGAATTGATGACTTCCCAAAGTTCCTTCCATTCCTCCATGTCTATGTTTCTATTTCTTTCTATGTGTTTGTACACCTGGAAAAATGAAAACCCGGGAAACTCTAACGTTAGCTGTTACGATAACTATTTTTTTCATTTTCTGGCATAATTAAAAATGCTTTGGATGAGCTGAAAACATTTTTGAAAACTTTTCTTGTTGACAAGCAAATGTTTTGGATTGAATTTAAGATTTCAGTTGCCATGAGATGAAAGGTTTTATCTAGACTGTTTTCAAAACTTCATAAATAAAAATTAAATTAACAGAAATACTAAAGAATAAAGTCATTTTAAATAAAAAATTTAAACTTCTACATTTTTAAGAATATGAAAAATGCTTTGACTTTTTCAAAGTATTAAATTTTGTTCTGTATGAGTAATTTCATGAAACTGACATGAATTCCCAAAATGTTTTGGTTTTATCAATTCTGCCATTTTCCCAAAAAAGTTTAAACTAAAATAAATCACCAATCTTGGCCTCTGAGCACAGTTTAATACAATATAATAAATAAAAATAAATAAAATAATTACTAATAAGGGAAGCACCTTATAAGTGTTAAGTTTCATATTTTATCATTATATATTATATTCTTATACTGCATAGAAAACTTAAAGAATAATTTAGTCTGTAGCTCAAATGTGGGATAATGTTCCAAAAAGTGTCTAAAATATTTAGGAAATGAAGACGCATTGGCAAACATGATTTAGGCATGTATTAGGTCTGTTTCATTGAAAACCAATGGGGATTTAGTTCCTACATGCTGAATAAATTTCTGGAAATGGGAATTAGGTTCTGAACTCATTCAGGGGGTTTGGAAATTTGTGCTGGAGATGTTTTAGATTGTGGAATGTAAGCACCCTTCAAAGTCCACTGGTAAAGGGTTCACTGTTGTATAACAGCACTTCCAAACAAGCAAGAAACTCACTGCTTTCCTGGTTTTTATTAATAAGTAATGTCACATGAGGTCTTTAATTAAATCATGTGTTTTACTGATCCTCATTATCTGATGTATGGATGGTTGATATTTAAGGAGTTGTGCTTATGTGCTGAACGTATCTTTTAAAGTCTGTTACCAAGGAGTAAAACAAGTTTCTGTTGGGCAGATTTTAAGATGTCAAAACAAACAAGGAATCTGGTGGCACTTTTAAAGACTAGTGTTTAAAACTGCCACCAGACTCCTTGTTTGTTTGCTGAACTAAACTAACAAGCCTACCCTTTTGGAGCTTGTTTTAAGTTGCATCTCTTTCTGTCAAATGTAAATTAAGCCAATACAATGGAAGGCTCATTTACTGGCAGAATCAACTGAAAAGAAGCATATAGGAAAAAAATAAGAACTGGGGTTCTACTGTCTTTGAAGACAGACAAAGAATTTTGAGGTTATAAACAGAAAGCAAGCAGACAGCCCTTTATCCTTGGCCTGAGGACGCAAATGGATGATGTGTTTATATTAATGAAAACAAGACCTCAGCCAGGCTTGGTTAAATTCTGGAAAAGACATGTGGAGTGAGAGAAGACTTTAAGGCAGATGGTTAGCCTGCTGAAGTGAAGTTTAATCTCTACAGATTTTATTATGATTTTATTTTATATGTATTCATTATTCTTAATCAGTATTTCTTAAATATTAGCCACTGAAAATAAACTTATGATTGCTTCCACTATGAGTCTCTTTCAGTGAGGTCATGCTATATAGGAGCTGATCCTGAACTGAATCAAACAAGCTTGCATGTGCCATTTTCCTCTGGGGACAACTGACCTAGTAATTCCATGAGTATTCAGTGGATAAGGGGCCAAATCATACAGTGGAAAGCTTCAAAGGGGCTCAGGAACTGAGGCATCCCCGTTTTTTTAACCTGGATGAAAAAGTAAGGGCTGGCATAATTTAGAGCAGGGGTCTCAAACTCAAATCACCACCAGGGCCACAGGAGGATTGGTACGTTAGTCTGAGGGCTGCACCACTGAAATCTTTCCATGCAATGATGTTGCAAATATTGGTAAAGATTGTGTCATTGCAGGCTGCAGGAAATAGCTTTAGGGGTCAATGTGGCCCACAGGCTGCATGTTTGAGACCCCTGATTTAGAGGAAAGAACTAGGCTGGCTAATAAACTCATGGTGTTAGGAAAACTGCATCCAGTTAAGCACAAAACATATCTTCCTCTCATTGAAAGTGGATAGAGTAACAAGGTGATTTAGTCCTGGGCACCCTAAGAACCTCCACAGAATGCCTCCCAAAGAAGTGATGGAAAGCCCACTGTGACGATATTTGCAAATGGGCTGAAGTGAAGATGATACAGTAGAAAACAATCCTACTCCAACAGGAGGATTGGCTTTATAACCTAATATGTCTGCTTAGTTGCTAATTTCGATTATTCTTTTATGAATTTTTTCAATGCCAAAATATTAGAAGGAAGCTTTCTTCAATACTACTTAACACTCACCTGATTAATTCTTTGGGCTATGTCTACACTTGCAAGTTACTTCACATTAAGGAGGCTTAATTTGAACTAACTTTTTACCTGTCTACATCAGGCTTTCATTAGTTCAAACTAAGGAATTCCTTAGTTCAAACTAATGAATGCTTAGTTTGAACTAGTAACTACCACTTCTTCATTTGAACTAAGTACTTTGAACTAAGTACATTAAATTTTCTCATCCCAGTCTTTCCTAGGAACAAGCAGTTAGTTCAAACTAACAAAGTGGACTAGTTCAAACTAAAGTTAGTTCAAAGTAGTCCACATTGTCAGTTCAAACTAATAAGTTTGAGATTAGTTCAAACTAATAAATTTGAATTAACTTTCTGAAGTATAGACATAGCCTTGAGAATAACCTCATTCATTAATGTAGCCTACACTCTCATGCTCACATCAAATAATATGTCAGAAGATTGAAAGGGAAATGGAAGAACCCATGTGACATTACTGACATTTTCAACACAGAAGAAACAAACAAGTCACTTTACAGCTGAATATCAAAAAGGCCTTGGAAAGCATGTTACTTTTCATCAGTGTGGCCCTAGGGGTAATTTTAAGGTAACCTGTTAGTATGTTCCCTAGTAGGAGGTATCCCCGGAATGCCAGAAGATGGGGAAAACTCTGCTCAGCTCTCTGGAGACTTCAACAGAACAGTCACAGATCTTTTATTTTAAATGTATGATTTTTAAAAAATCAGTTTCATACTTTTACAAGGGAACAGCAAGATGCCCCCCCCCATCATTTTAACAGATGGTCAACTCCAACTGGAAATGGAACTTGAAGTGTGGCCATTTTCATTTTTATATTTAATAAACGAGGATTTTTTTCCCCCCTCTTGTTTACTTTTCAGAAAACATTCTGAGTTCCCTTTAGAGGCTGCAACTGAGAAACATCAAAAATCTTAATGTGGCCTGAGGGTGGCTCACTATAGAGCCATGTGCTTATCATACCTTCTATTTACAGTTCTTTTCATCCATAAGAAATGGATCCACAGGCACTTTAGAAACTATATACACAGGAATAATTTCAGCTTGTCTCTCACCACAGTAACGTGGCTGCCTCTGAGGTGAAATAGGGTGTACAATACACCTGCAATAGTGCTACTCCACAGCATTTATTTTATGTAGGTAGGAAGACCATACCCTATTGATACTGCAAAGGAAAATGCAATACAGCAAAAAGTAGATGACTGAGCTGAAAATTAGGTAGGACACATGAGCCAAAGAGCTGAACTCTTGGAGAAGGTATCAGGAGGTCATCACTGACTCATCCAAGAAAAAGCAAGGAGTCTTGTGGCACTTAAAGACTAACAAATTTATTTATCACATAAGCTTTCATCAAGTAAAAGTGCCACAAGAGTCCTTGCTTTTTTTTTGCTTTAGTAGACTAACACAGCTGCCCCTTTGGAACTCATCTGAGAAACAACACCTCACCAAAACATGTCCCAGCATTTCTTTGAGGCATTAGTTCAGTACAGACACAGAAGGAAAAGCTCCACCTGTTATCTCACTCAACACCACTTCCTGAATCATCCTTGGTTTTTCCATTAAATTTTCTCATCCCAGTCTTTCCTAGGAACAAGCATTCTCTAACATCAGACCAAAGTTCCACTGGAAATATAACAACAAAATAACAATACTTTACATTTAGGCTATGCTCACATACAGGGGGTTATTTCAATACAAGTTGTTTCGATACAAGTTGTATCGAAATAACACCTTATTTTGAAATAAGTTAATTCGAATTAACAGATTGTTAATTTGAATTAAGGAAAAAGCTAAAAGCAAAATAGCAAGTTCAGACAATGGTTATTTCGAAACGAGTCACCGTTGTTTCAAAACAACATGTTCAGACAGCATTGTTTCGAAACAATCATTTCGAAACAACGTTGTCTTGTCCCCACATGGGATTTAAGTTGTTTCGAAACAACGGTGCGTCGTGTGAACATGGCCTTTCTTATTTTGAAACAACCTCTGTTGTTTTGAAATAAGACTACTGTGTGAACACACTCTTAGTGATGATAATCCTGAATATGCCAAACTACTTTTTAACTTATCAATGCTTGGTAACACATACAGAGAAGAATCACTTCCTCATCTTTGACAGCAAATGCCTTTGTGGTGAACTGTGACAGCTGTTTAGCAGTGTAGAGCAACACTAGCCAATAATTTAGAATAGATTGGGATGCTGAAGAATCTAATTGAAAATACACAGACCATTTTGGGCTGTTTTGATGGAAATACCAAAGTGTAACTTAAAGAGGATGCCTGAGTTAATTCTTCAGCACTTAACTAAAAGAGCCATGATAATTGTCGAGGACGTCAGGTTTACATCACATAACATCAGCTTAGGTGCTGATCTGATTCTTAACCCATGACTGATGTCATCTACACATTTTTTTTCTTGATTTTTGCTGGAGTTTTCTATTAAGTGAGGTATCCGCTTTAGTCTACCTTGATAGCAGTTCTCATAAATCAGCCTGGTTATAGAAAAATAAAGGTTCTCAATTACTCATAGTTGGTGTAACTTTTTAAAAATACCGTTTCAGTTCTAATTTTGACAAACACTGCAGCAGCAATCCAAATAACCAACTAACAGTCCCAAGAATAGATGCATATTTTGAAGATTACAGTAATTCTGAAACACACACATTTAAAAAAAAATTAAATTACATAAAAAACCACCCACCAGCAATTCCATGGTTTTACTGTCATTTTTTGCACTGAGTTTGGATAATGCCTGATGTTGTATATTTCCATGTCATTTAAATCAGTAATATAGCAGCTCATTATTAAAGTATGCCATTGCCTCTTGTAACGTATTCATAGATTAGGGTTAATATTTGTGAGTTCCATGTACTCCACGTTTCACACTTTTCCTTTGGAGCTTTCATTATTTCACTTCCCTCTTTTCCTCTCTGCCACTAGTAACCTTCCATATTCACTTCATTTTTTTTTCAACATGCCCTGGTACTGAATAACAATAGATTTAATTCCAAAATTCAACCTTATATACATTCCAAGGAGACTTTAATCATATGAAGGGATTGGAAACTGAGTCACAGCTAGGTGAGATGGAGAAAATGGGGCATTATTGTCACTCATTGTGAAAGTTAACTGCCACCAAATGTATCATAACAGAATACTCGATGAAGTCTATCTTCCTCAAGGAGACCGATGTAAGCTGGTAAAGCTCATTTGGTGCACTGGATGATAAAATGTACTCAAGAGACATGCTGTTGGCAGGCTGGGTTGTCGACAGTTACTTTGCTCATTTTTATTCTTATTTTGGCTTTCATAGAAGCATAGAAGCTGGAAGGGACCATGACAGGTCATCAAGTCCAGTTCCCTGCACTCATTGCAGGACCAAGTACCCCTAATAAACCATCTCTGACAGGTGTTTGTTTATCCCTCTCTTAAAAAACCTCCAGTGCAGGAGATTCTGTAACTTGCTGAGGCAGCTTCTTTCAGGGTTTAATCACCCTGACAGTTAGGGATTTTTTTCCTAATGTCTAGACTGAACCTCCCTTGCTGTAATTTAATCCTGTTGCTTCTTGTCCTATCATTTGTGATTAAGGAGAAAAGTTTTTCTTCTTCTTCCTCATAACAACCTTTTAGGTATTTGAAAACTGTTATATCTCCTCTCAACCTTCTTTTTTCTAGACTAAACAAACCCAGCTCTTTCAATCTTCTCTCTTAGGGCAAATGTTCCAGACCTCTAATCATTTTTGTTGCCCTTCTCTGGACTGTCTCCAGTTTCTCCACATTGTTTTTTGACTGAGACGTCCAAAACTAGACACAGTACTCAAGTTGAGGCCTAATCAGGGCAGAGTAGAGTGGAAGAATAACTTCTTGTGTCTTATTCACAATACTCCTGTTAGTACACCCCAGAATGGCACTTGCTTTTTTTGCAACAGTAATACAATGCTGACACATATTTAGCTTGTGATCCACTATTATACCTAGATCCCTTTCTGCAGTACTCCTTCCTAGGCAGTCATTGCCCATTTTGTATGTGCACAATGGGTTGTTCAACCCTAAATGGAGTACTTGGTACTTATCTTTACTGAATTTCATTCTATTTATCTCTGACCATTTCACCAATTTGCCCAAAGCATTTTGAATTGTGATCCTGTCCTTCCAAGCACTCACAGCCCCTCCCAGCTTGGTATCATTTGTCAACTTAAAAGTTTGCTCTCTATGCCATCATCTAAGTCATTGATAAAAATATTGAACAAAATCAGACCCAGGACGGATCCCTGCGGCACCCTGCTCATTATGTCTTTCCAGCCCGCATGTGAACCGTCAATAACTACTCTCTGGGAGTGTTTATCCAACCGGTTGTCCACCCCTCTTACAGTAGCTCCATCCAGTTTGTACCTTCCCAGTTTATTAATATTCACTTCCATTAACAATCTGGCACTACAGTATATAATCTTGGATTGGACCATTTCTTTTTAAAAGGAGGGGATGCATCATAAATGAGATGTGCAACCTACAGTTAGGGCAAAATAATCTTGAACTATGGTTACTGTAATTACTTTCTCATGTATCTTTGGGATAGGCCAGCAATCTTATGGAAGTGACAGCTAGTAGTTAGGGCAGAAGACTGGGAATAAAGAATTAGGGTGTCCTCTGCTGTTGACTTCATGTTTGATTGTGCACAAAAAAAACACAGACTCACCTCTAATCATGTGGGTTCTCAGTAGACTAGCTCTTTCTAGGAAAGACTTAAATCGAACACAGGCCCTGAATAATAGCTACTATAGTAACAGGGTTACTATGGGCAAGCCTTGTTGTCTTGTAAAAGAGATTCTAGTTAAAATGTATGTTATCTTCCTTTTTTTGTCCTCCCTTCCCTTAATGAAGTATGCTATATTCCCTTCCTACACAAGGTCCTGGTTGGGGACATTGCTTATTACCTTTCTTCCCCCTCCTCCCTGCTTGTTAAGGACTGTAAAATTATTTATGTTACAAAAATAATGACTTTAAAGGAAAAGTGCCTGCATGCTATATGCTAAACCTGTAAACAACAAACAGAGGCATGGATATTATATTCACCACATAGGTATACACATTAATTTTTAGATGTCAAAGTAACCAAATAAGGGTCCATGGGGAATTGTCAGAAATGTATGTATTTCCATACTGTTTTGAATAAAAGAACTGTATGGCAGCCCCCATGTTCACTTGTTCGTGGCAGCAAGGTGGAGTGAACAGGCAATAAAAGTTAACATTCAACCCAAACCATCTCTAGGACAACCTGTTTTGTTTTCTAACAAACTTATGAGTTGAGTAGGGACAAAGAGGTATTGTAGGCCCATGTCACCTCTGTGCGGACAGCAGAGATAGCCACACCCCCAGCACTGTGTGCTCTGCACCTTCTCCTATGGTGATGCAGCATCTCCTCTCTCACAAAACCTGCTGGAATTCCAGGAAACCATGTTTTTGCTTCAGGCCCAGCCATCCAGCTATCCATGCCAAAGCAGAACACCTCTGTACCACATGCTTCAGTCTAGACTCAGATTACTCTGGGCTAAAGAAGAGTCAAATGCATATAACAATATTGACTTGCCTGATGGCTGTGTGGTGAGACTTCAATGGCTAATGATTGCACAGTGTTTTGAGACTGCAGCATGAAAACTTGTCTTGTATACAGGTCTGTTTTGTTAGTACAATGCCAGATCCTCAGCTCTCTACTCAGTTGATTTTCACTCCTACCAGAACTAGGCAATATTTTTTCCTCATAACTTTAATGAAAAATTGCTGTTCAAAGACAGGAACTTTTTTTTTTTATTTTTTCATCCCCCCCCCAAGTTCTATTAATGAAAGCAAATAATTTTTTCCCCACTAAAATAGTAGTTGGGAGACCAGAACACAGTTACCTGCTCTGCCACAGACTGCCTTGTAACCTTTGGTGAGTTGCCTGGTCTCTCTGTGTCTTACCTCCTACCTATAAAACAGGAACAGTAGCATTGCCCTACCACACAGGGGTATTGCAAGGATAAACCTATTAAAGACTATGAAGCACTTTGAGATCTGCTGATGAAAAGCTTTACGCGGGAGCCAGAAATATTTTTATTATTTCATATTAATTGTTTTGTTTGTTTCTTTTAATTTTTTGTGGCTTTTCCTCCCTTTCTGCCTCTCTCACACCTTTTCCAGTAGCAAGAAATGAAATGGAAGGAGACCCAAAAACTGAAATGAAGCAAAAAAAAAAGTATTTAGAAATAAAACTATTTTTGCTTTGATTCACTTAATAAAAAGTAAAATCAAACAACAAAGAAGCCCAAGACTTCCAAGAAAAATGATGTGCAAAACTTATATGAGATTTCCATGGAAAATACTTACTATGTTTCAACCAACTCCACTGATAGACAGTGTGACCCTGTGGAAAGAATGTTGAACTGGGACGCAAGAAACCTGGATTCTATTAGTGTCCTGCTGCGTGATTTTAGGGAAGTCATTTTGCCTCTCTGTGCCATTTGTAAAATGGGGATCATGAAACTGACCTCCTTCAAACAGTCTTTGAGACTTATTGATGAAAAATGCTATATAAAAGCTAGGTGGTGGTGTTATTACTCCTTACACTGACAAATCCTCAATTGAAGTTAATGAATTTTTTCCCAAGTAAGGGGGAAGTAAACGCTAGGTAGGAGCCTAAGGACTGGGCGGAGAGCATGCCTATGAGGGTATCACAGAACTCAAAAAATGTAGAAGTTGCTCTAATAGGGCATTCCAAGTTTTTGCCACCTTTCCATGTCCAAACATATGGTTCCATACCTCAGCTCTAGCTACACAAATGGTAACAAATCTTATGCCTTGTCTATACTGAGGGTAACAAATTTACTGTCATCAGTTTGAACTTCCAGGTTCAACTGAGCAGTTGGTGAAGACCCACTCAATCGATTGGAAAGTCAAGCAAGCAACTCCAGCCCCTCAAGTGGACTAGTGCTCAGTCAAAGGGAGGGCATTTACCTTCAACTCAGCACTCTGGAACCAGGGAGGTAAGTGGACATTAGGAATTCAAAGGGAGATGCAGAAATTATTCTAAGTAACTTGCATATCTCCCTTCGGCTGCTGCTGAAAATGGTAGCATGTGTATTCCAGGATTTAGAAAGGAAATGGTGGGCTCATCCATTTAGCATCATCAGCATGTGATGGACTGCTCCCCAGATCTAGTCTGGTGTGCTGCTGTGACCTCCCAATTCCCACTCCTGAACCCCAGTTTGCCCTGTTTTGCCAAGTGACCACTCAGTCCTGAGTCAGTCCACTCCAGCCTCTCGCATGCAGTTGGTCCCAGGCAGTAGCTGTATGCTCGCTGGCTACTTGAGGGACAGTCCACCAGCAAGCACCTCCAGTCCCAGTTACTACATGAGGAGCCACTGTCTACAGAGATTGGGAACCACTCCCAACCACCACACACTCAAGTCCATCCATTTAACAAAGAAATGGATTGTGCCCAGCATCCTTCACTCACACCCTCTAAAGTTCACACAGCTTTAGATAAAACAACTGCTAGTTTATTGATCAGATTATAATTCTAAGTAAGAATATGGCCAATCATGGCAGAATGACTATAAAAATGAGCCAGGAGAGACCACAAGAAAATAAAAGGTAAAATATGCATGCTAACTTAATATTTTTACTTAAACTAACCTCAGTCCAAACAAGTTTATGCTCAAGGTGTTTGGTTGTTAGATGTTTGTACAGCCTGGCAGAGCCCAGATCTTGCTTGAAGTTGTTTCCAGGTGGATAATCTCAGCCAAAACCCCCCAAATCTTCCAGGTTTCTGTCTTTGTTTCCAACACTCCTCTCACCCCTCCCCTTATAGCAGAGGTGATGCCTTTGTCTCTTCTCAGCCACCGCTATTAGCATACCTTTGTCTCTTTCAGGTGCTTGGAGAGCTTTGTGGGTCACTCTACCCCTTGAGCCACACCAAACATGCTACACATCTGAACTCATGCATGAAGTTGTAAGAAACATGATATCATACCACAGACGTATAATAGGTTATGAGCGTCTATAAAGAAACATTGCATGGTAAAACTAGCAACAAATCATACAATCACAATGTACAAGTGAACAGGAGAATCATATAGATCATAACCCAGGATGCGCAGATGTGCACCCATGACACAGCACTTGCAAAACCATTGCATGCTTTCAGTGTGACTACTTGTCTGTTTCAGGGAGACCTGGGAGGGTATAGACAGAGCAGCTGCAGGACAGAGGTTTTTTTTTAAACAAGGCTATATTTATTATGCAATGGTATCTTGATCAGCCATTGAATATAGTCAACAACCTTCAGGAAAGGAGCAGGAGGAATGAGATTTTTTTTTACTGAAGGATGGACAAACAAAATCCAGTTACTGAAACATAGAGGATTCCACTGAAAAGAACAGGAATTCATGCTAAAGGGAAAGTTCTGACCTTTATCCTTAGCTCCCCTGGAGAATTACTAGGGTAATTCTTGCTTCTCTGTAGTGTTTGTCAACAGTTCCATTTTCTTTAGATGCAAGATGACCTCGTATCTCTCACTGGGATATGAAATAAGGAGGAAAAGGCCAATGCTTGGTAAATGCTTTTGCTCTCCTGGAGAGGATGAACAAATGTCAGACTGACTCCCTGATGTGCAATCTTTATCCATTAAATAAATGTTAGTACATTATTACTTTGGTCAATTTAGGACGAGATACAGAATTTGCTCCAACTAAGAGATTTTAACCTTTGGGACAGATTCACTTTAGAAGGCCGACTGGGCTGAAATTACCTCCAACCTGCACCCACAGGAGTTGCCGTCTCTTTCAGTTCACCCATGAAAACAGCACCCCCACTCTCTGGCAGATGTTCCACTACGACAGCAACTTTGAAATCCAAAGAGGAACAAGGTGACTTTCATTACTGCAGGTTTCCTATGACAGTTACTTGCTGAATCTCCCAGGCATCATGGTTCTTTTCCTTCTTGGGCCACAAGCTCCAGTTTTGAGGCTACACTGACTGGCGTGGAAACTTCTTGTATAGAAGGATGCTGTTAGGGCTGCTTTTAACAATTAGCAATGGCTTGACACCTCACAGGCTTTCGCTTACAGCCCTGTAAACTATAAGGCTGCACCTGGCCAACCTGCAAGAGACCTGTGTTTGATAACACAATACAAAGCCTAACTTTGTGGACTAATGGTCAGGCAATGGATTGCCGCCGCATGACCCTGGATTCCAAGACTTGGGCTGAGTCCCCTTTTCTCATGCCAGCAGAGGGAAAGTGTATAGAGCAGATGATACTCACAATCCACAGAGAAAGGACAGTATATGTTCCACTGCACTAATGTTAAGGAAAGTACTCAGTTTCTACTCCCAAAAGTAATAGTGGTCTTGGGTGCTCACACCTGGCCATAGGCAGGAATCCAGATAGTATCCTGCCCAAGGAAGCTTCCCATTGCCACTCAGTTCTTTGAATGGAAGTCAGAGAACTGTAAAGTCCATGCTGAATTTGGCAAGGTGTGACACAGCCCCAGCCCTGGGGGTTAAGCTAGCCCACTGCCACCAGCACCTTAATTAAGAGGTGAGTAAAGTCAGATACGGGAGCCTGCAGGGTCTGAGCTACTGAGGAGCAGGTGGTAGGCTTGCTCAGTGAAGCTCTGTAAAGGCTCACAGGAGTGTGGTGGCAGGAAGGAGCCACAAAGGAAGCGGGGAGTGCTCAGGCTGCAAGGGTGAAGCTGCTGTTGGAGGTGAGCTCTTCTGATTCAGAGCTGAGGGTGTCTGGTTCTAGCCTGGGAACTGTACCTGTATGTAGTTGTTGGTGAGGAAGCTTGTAAATAAAGATGCTGCTGGCAGAGTGTAGGCTGCGACTGGTTTGTGGGGTGGTTGATTGCAAGGAAAGGGGGTGAGTGTAAGGAACCCCTTGCACAAGGGATCAGTGTTAATGCTTTGTATTAATAAAAAATATTGCATGGAAGGATCCCAAAACACTCTACAGTCATTCATTAACTAATCCTCTCAGCCTCTTTGTGTGATGTGCAGGTTCTACTATACTGATTGTCCAGAAGGATGAACTGGGCTATCTCCATGTAATTTTGTCCTTAACTCCTAAGTGGTACACAGGCCGTGTTCTGGCCTTCCACACAGCTGTCAGTCTCAGCCTTAGTGACCTGGACCACACCACACAGTAGGTATGAGGTACACTTGAAACTAGAATCCACATAACTCCCATTCCCTTACCTTTCAGTCACACCACTCTATGTCTCTGTGTAATAAAAAAAAAAATACATTATTTTCCTTTGCATTGTCTGGACAGTACAATAAAAGTGTATTGCTACTTAGTCTGTGATCTCCTTAGAGAATGTCTTAAAAATTAGGCTGTCAGGTGAACAAAACCCTTATAAGCTACTTAAGTCTACTCTTGCTCTGTAAACATATTGGGAAGCCATGGATGACCTGTCAGATTTACTTTAGAGTTCCTCAGACTCAGTGCTCTTTTGGTGACATCTTTGTATTAGAAGTTGGCATTAAATCTTGCTTCAAAAATACTTATTGAACAGATAAGAGAAAATAAATTTAGCTACGATCACTTTTCCATCTCTCATTCTTTGTTTCTTACCATTATAGGAGGCTGATCCTGCCATAGATGTATGGAGAAACAGAGCTGGTCATAAAATGAATAAAACCCTTGAACGGTAATTTCCCTTAAATAACCATTCTCAGTTCCCATTTCACTATTGCTGAGTTTGACTCCAAATGTCTTATTTACCTTAAAGAGATCTGTTTGAATTAACCTTGTGACTCATTCTCCTCTGTATCTATATATTTACAGCCTACATGCTATAATTTCCATTTTATTCATCTGACAAAATGGGATTGTGTCCATGGAAGCACATATGATAAATAGATTTGTTAGTCTTTAAAAATACAGCAGAACTCCTTGTTTGTAGTGCTAACCATATGTATCTGAATCTTAAGCTAAACCAAACCAATGTCAGGAAAATGCATGGGTAAGCTACAAACCATTTATGCTGTGAATTTTTTTTTTCTTTGTGAACTGGGTTCTTAGGAAGGTAACTAGTTGCACTAAACAAAGCAAAACAAAACAAACAAAAATAAAAACAAAACAAAACAAACAAACAAACAAAAAACACCCACCACATAATAGAGACAGATTTTATTGCAACTTTCTCCTTATTGCTCAACCCATGGGCCTCAGTCTTAATTTGCCACAACCACCACTCTAATCCAGGTCTTCCAACCCGTACCCTCCACAACTTGGTAAATTCATCCCAATCTTCAGCGCAGGATGCCTGCTACTGTTATTTTGTTGTCTGCCCATAAAAATCCATCAACATAACACAGTCATGACCTGCTGCCTACCCTCTTATTCCAGACCTGAGTGCTCGGTCCCACACACAGCTCTGTGAATGCACTTGGGATCGCATCAGTGAGGTTCCTACCCCTACCATCCTATTTTGATTGTAAGATATGTTAAATTATGTTTTGATTTGAAGAATGAGGAAATAGGTTCTAGGAGAATGTCAAAGTTAATTTTAGCTAAGCCTCAAAACATGATTTGCCTTCTCTAGAGATAACTCTCTCAGTTTCATAAACCATCTGACAAATGAAAGACATAATAAAAGAGACACATAATGAGTCAAAATAATGGGAATTCTAGCAGGGATGAATTTAACTTAATGTGTTTGTTTAATTACTGACAAAGGGAGAATGTGACAACTGTCTGCAAGTATTTGGATAGTGAGGGAAAGAGGTTTTACATAGACCAATAAGGCAGAACTAGAAGAGAGGAGGAGGAGGAAACTGAACAGGAATAGTATAGGATGAATTTCAGGAAGAAATTCCCCATGGTAGGATTGATCAGACTGAAAAAGAATACTGTAAAGATGGAGTAGTAGTACACTTGGACATTTTTCAACAAGTATTTTTTTTTCAATAAAAAAATGTGGTTCATGAAGAAATTCAACAAATTTCCTAGCTTGAAAAATATTTTTGCGGGAAAAAAGTTTTAAAATTGTTGAAACATTTCATTTTTTTTAAAATAAAAAATTCTGGTTTTCTGATTCAAAATGACTTTTTGTTTCAAAATTTAAGCCAATCAGGCTTAAGGGGGAAAAAAGAGATCAAAATCTAAATACAATATTTCAGTAGACCCCCCCCCCATCCGGTTTTGCGTTTGTGAAAAATTTGGTTTTTTTTTCCTCTTTTTATGCAAATTAGAGATGGGAAAATATTTCAAATTCTTGAAAAGACTTGCAGTCTGCGAAAAACATTTTCTTCCCAGGTCTTGGTAGCTGCCACATCACAATAAACAGGTATTAGGAAACTACAGAAATCACTAGGTCGATGTAGTCAGCTTCTTGCTGAAGATAGAGAAGATGACTTATTCCTAACGTATCTTTCTATTTCCACTTTTATGACTCAATATCAGGAACACAGCCAGTAAGTCGAAGGAATTGATTATTTCCCTTCACTCAGCACTGGTGAGGCCTCATTTGGAATAAGTTTTGGGGCCCCCCTTACAAGAAGGATGTAGAAAAATTAGAAGGAGTCCATCAGAGGGTAATAAAAATTATCTGGGAACCAGAGCACATGATTTATGAGGAGAGGCTGAAGAAACTAGATTTGTTTTGTCTGCAAAAGAGAAAAATGAGGGGATATTTGATAGCAACTGTAACTACCTGAATTTGGGGTTCCAGGGAGGATGGAACAAGACAGTTCTCAGTAGCTATGTCCACACTTACATGGTTAAATTGATTTCAGTTAAATCGATTTAATAGAATTGATATAAAAATCATTAAAGCAGTTTAACTTAAATTAATTTAACAGGTCTCTAGTAGAAGACTAAATCAAACTTGCATGTCCATGGACAGGACTTGTGAGTTCACTTTAGGAGAGGGGCACCATTGGGGGCCATTGCTCCCACCCAATATCTAGAAAAAAGAAAACACCCTGGGAAGGAGAAGGACAAAAAGTGATAAATCAAAACAACAGTTAAATTGAAATAACATGTCCATACTGAGTTATTTCAAAATAACAATTTTGATTTAAGCATCATTTTGATATAATACCAAGTTTTATTATATTGGAATGACTTTCTTTATTGCAAGATAAGGGAGCTCCTTATCTCGATATAAGGAAATGTAGTGTGGACCTACCCTGCTTTAAATAAAAATAATCAACATTATTTTGATTTAAAGACTGTGTGTGGACATACTCAATGGCAGTAGATGAGAGAACTAGGAACAATGGTTCCAAGATCTAGTGGGGGAGGTCTGTGTTGGATATTAGGAAAAGCTTTCTCACCAGGTATGTGATGAAGTACCAAGCTACCTAGGGATGTGATAGAATATCCTCGTTAGAGGTTTTATGGTGCAGCTTGACAAAGCCCTGTCTGTGGTGATTTAGTTGAGTTTGTTTCTGCTTTGAGCAGGGAGTTGGACTCAATGACCTTGTGAGATCCCTTTCAACCATAATCTTTTATGGTTCTATGATTCCAAGGCATTAGATTGGAGTTTGAACAATGGGGGATTTTACAAAACATGTATGATGTAACGTTCATGTAGAGTCCAGTGAATTAAAGATTAACATTCTGTCTTTAGTTTAAATAGATTTCCAATATGTTAAAAAATATTAATTTTCAGACTAAATAAGTATTGGAAGCAAATGAGTATCTATTGTCCCTTTACATGAAGGGACTCGTAAATATATCACCTTTTTGCTGCTTTACGTTTCACTTAACCTTTTGTCTTATTTAAATTTTATTTTAGAAAATGCTCATTCCTAATGTAACTGAGAACCTTCCTTCATCTTTCTGCACTGAGTAGCCCAGTCGTGATCAAACTCAGAGAGTACAGATGAATTAAAATCCCTAATTCAGGAAAGAAGGACCAATGTAAGACAAAGAAATGTTGATTCCAAGGTCATAATGCATCAGAGCAGCCATTTGATCTTTAAAACATGGAATATGAAAAACTGTCGAGAGGCTGTAGCAAGGCTCTTCATGACAGCTTAAAAGAAATAACTTGAGCAACAGATAAATTAAGTGACCAATATCCATATGGTAGTTCAATTTTGACTTTGTCATCTGAATTAGTAGTGCTGGTGTGCAAAATGTCAGAAACAGAGTCCTGGAAACCGAAGGCCTCCTTTTTCCAGGGAACAGGTGCAGTTTAGGCAGCAGAACAGGAAGCACCACATAATATCTAACATTAGCATATACTGGTCTTGACCTGAAAGAATCATTTGTATAAATAAAGGATGAGTTCTGTCTCTGTAGAACAGCTGGCTGGAAAACAGATTTCACATCCAACAAGAATTTGAGAAATTTCAAAATTTCAAAATGGCCCATGCCAAATCTAGATGAGAAGTCAAAATCCCCCACATTTTAGCAATCTGAAATATTTTGGTTTTGTTTTATTTTGTTTGATATATTTTGTTTGAAATATTTTGCTTGACAATCTCAAAATATTTTATTTTGATATCAACCTTGTTTTAGTATAAATGATGATAATTTCAAAATGACATGAATTTCAAATCAGAACCAAAAGAAACTCTTTGATTTGAAAATGTTGAACTGATGTTTTTACACTTTCAAATCTATTTTTTTTCTCCCTTCTCCCCCAGCTCAAGAAATTAGGCAAAACCGACATCCTGGAATATTTTCTATTTTGATGATTTGGCATTTTTTCAGTGGAAAAATGTTCTGTCAAAACAACCCCGACTAGCTCTACTCTATATGTCATTAAATGTTTAACCTTTTTATTAAGGCTGCCAACATGTGTGCCACTTATTCTGGGGTACTTTCATAGTTAAAACTCCTGTCATAGAACTAGGACATCCAGATTCTGGTATTGGCTTGTCATTCATATCATATGCCACCTTGCCTAAGTTATATATTATCCTTTTGCTGCTTAATTTTTCCCATATGTAAAAGACAGACAACAGTACACAAATCAGCAATGTGTTTGGAGGATTAGCTCTCGAATGCTTATAGTGTGCATTGAATCTCAGGAAGACACTATGTGGAAAGAGCATCATCTGTACTTTTTGTTTTGAAACACCACTTCACATACAGACCGTTAAATCTCAGCTAGATGCATAGCTGGCTAGAAACTGTTTCTCCATCAAAGAAAAGGAAAAAAAAGGAAAACTGAAATATTGTGGCCAAAAACTTAAATACTTGAATTCAGAAATGCCACTTCAGTGCCTAATACAAGTTATAGTTTAGTAGTCTCAAGTTCCCATTCTCTATAGCAGTGGTTTTCAAACTTTTTTCTCAGGACTCAGTTGAAAAAAAATGTCCATGATGCAGCAATTGCATCTTTAAGTAATGCCTTCCAGTCTTTTGGCAGCAGCAGCAGAGGGTGCTGCAACCCAGTAACTGGGAGTCTGCAACCCAGTACTGAGTCCGGACCCTAAGTTTGAAAGCCACTGCTCTAGAGCAGGACTTCCTAGTTGCTCTCTATCTCTCATGATGCACCCTCTTAGTGTACATTAGAGACGGGAAGCAGTGTATTATGGCAATCCCGTGGTTCTAGTGCATAATGAGAGACAAAGTTTGGCTAAGGAACCTAGCCCATGGAGGAACTACTGACTTGAGACAACTATATTACAATTCCAATAAGACACCTCAATTCCAGAATTGAAATATTTTGGTTTTCATCCAAAATATTTTTGGTTTTTAGCCAAAGCTAAAAAGGTATACATCTTTTCTTTAAAAACAATACTTTTGTATAAAACTCAAATTTCCTTTTAAATATAGTTGCTTCAACAGTAATTTTTCCACCAGCTCAAAGCTGGATAATATTTGTGGTGTACGGGGCTTTGAAAATATGATGTCTTTGCTTTCTGTGATTTCTTCCTTTGAATTCCTACACACTCGGCCACTGTTAGGCTGTAGTCATTTTGTTTTCAGAGTCACTGCAATCTGTCACAAAGGAGATACATGCACAATGCGCTCTCTCAAAGAGACATTACTTTTATGTATTGTTCTTACATTCCTCAAACTGTAACAGCAGTAGGCTAATCCTAGAACACGAACACACACACACAATATTGTGTGTGTGTGTGTGTGTGTGTGTGTGTGTGTGTGTGTGTGTGTGTGTGTGTGTAAAGGCATTATATTAATAACATTTAGCAACAAATATCTCTATTCTGAAGTTAAGTGGTATCTATCCTAAAAGTTTTACCTCTTCACCACCAAGTTCCTTATTCTAGCTTCAAGTCATCTGTTCTGTCTACATCTTCCCATTTGCCTAGAGGAAACAAGTCATTTATTTAATTATTTCCTAGACAAAATATCCATAAGGTACTGCACACAACATCTTCTAGTACAGGTGGTCAAAAAGTGAATGTTAAAACACACAAAATAGCAGGAATTCTACACAACATGTTAAATAAAACCCAATACCACTAAGGCAAAATATTTGAAATCTGCTGGCACTAATATTTATAAACTCAAGGATAACAGGAGATGTCCTGGAAGACTGGATAAGGACTAATACAGGGCTCATCTTTAAAAGGGGAAAAAGGAGGAGCATGGGAACAACAGGTCAATCAGCCTGACACTTTGATATCTAGGAAGGTATTCGAGCAATGAACAAAATATTCACTTTGCAATTATCTGGAGGATGAAGAGGTGATTACTGGCAACCAGCATAGATTTACTAAGAACAAATCATGCCAAACCAGCTTGATTCTTTCTTTGTCAGAGTAACTGGTTTGGTGGATGGGGGAATGCAGTGGCCATAATATACCTGGACTTCAGCAAAGCTTTAGACATAGTCCCACATGACATTCTGATCTGTAAGCTGGAGAAATGTGAGCTTGGCAGAACTACCATTAAGTGGAAAAAAATGGATAAATAATTTCAAAGAAAGAGAAATTATTAATGGAATCATGTCACAATAGAGGAGGGTCTCAAACGGATTCCACAAAGATCTATTCTGGGTCAAGTGTTGTTTCACATTTTTATTAAAGGCCTGGTTGTAGGAATAGAGAACATACTGATCAAATCTGCAGATGACACAAAGCTAGGGTGGGCTTGCCAACATTTTGGAGGATACAGGTAAAATTCAGGACAATCCTTATAAATTAGGAAACTGAGCTATAAAAAAACAAAATGAAATTCAACAAAGATGAATATAAAGTACTATACTTAAGGAAGGAAAAATCAAATGCATAAATCCAAAATGGGGAGATAAGTGGTTTGGCAGCAGCAGCACTTCTGAGAAGGATCTGGGGGGTTTAGGGGGTTGTAGTGGATCACAACCTTAACACAAAAAAGCAATGCAATGCTGTTGCGGGGGGGGGGGGTGTAAAATTTTCTGTTTCATTAAAGGCAGAGAATGTGTAACCCATACACCTAATAGTGAAATGTCTCCTTAAGAGATACTGTTGGGGCTGGGTCACTGTTGCTAGGCTGATTTAGATACCTACATCCAAAAGCTTTTGGAACTGGGTATGGTAGCTCTGAGAATGCCCCACTAAGGTCTCCTAGTTGTGGTAAGATGCCAGAAAGCAGCGGCCAGGATAGCTGCATAGAGAAGAGCCCATGCGCTCTATCTGTATTGGGGAGAACCTGAGCCAGGGGAAAACAGCAAGGTGCTTTTCCCCTAAACTGTAGCATTTTGCAGCAGAATTTCTTCACATGGATATGTGACTCAGTGCTGGTTAATCAGTAAATGGAGTGGATGGTTCTGGTTCCAGCAGAGGAAGATGCATTTATATTGATTTCTGCTGAAGAGCCCTGCAGCCAAAGAAGAGGAAGCTGCTTCTTTCAACTCAGGCTTTTAGATTTGGTGAACAGAGACTATAATTGAGACTCCAATGAATTCCACCTAAACTTTGGGAACTCTTAAGTTTCATCACTCAGTGTTCATGTGGGAAATGTTCTGTTTAAATTCTTTTTTTCCCCTCTTGTTTATGTGTTGTGGAAAAGAGTGTCATGAAATGGTGAATGTGAATTTACAAAATAACCACATCAAGTTAAATATATAGTAGTTATTATTTTTTTTCTTTTATCAGAAAATGTTAATGTTAATATTTAATAAAACTCATTACTTTTGTTTTAAATTAGCACTTGAATGTGAAGAGGGAAACTCTGAACAATCTTTGTTGAGAGTCCTTTGAAGACTGAATCCTGGGTCTCCAGCTGCTTCTACAGCGGAGTTGGGGTTATTTCTTTTAGGGATCTGGAGAAGGGCAATTAAGCAAACACTAGCCCACCTGAAGGTTACACATGCAAGGAAGTGACAGTACTGCTCTACCTGGTGCTGGTTAGGTCTTAGTTGGAGTACTCTGTCCAGTTTTGGTCACCAATGAATAGAAGGGAGACAGAAAAACTGGAAGGGATCCTGAGAGAAATAAATATAATCAAAGGGATGTAACATAAGGCTTATGAGCAAAGGCTGAAAGAACTGGGTATGTTATTTTGGCGAAGATGAGATTAAGGGGGCACATGATGGAGGTCATCCAATATGAAAAGCTGCTATAGAAAAGATAGGGTAAAGTTGTTCTTTCTTGCTACAGAGGGTAGGGCAAGAGACTCAAAAGACAGCTTGCCAGATTTAGATTAAATCTCAGGAAAAACTTTCGAACTGTAAGAATAGTAGGACTATGGGACAGGCTGACTAGGGAGATCATGGAAGCTCCTCCTTCATTGGAGGTTTTCATTAGGAGACTGGATAGCCATCAGTCTTGGATGGTTTAGCCACAACAAATCCTGCATCTTGGCTTGGAGTTAAACTAGATGAGCCTTGCATTTCCTTCTAATCTGTGATTCTACGATTCTGTGAAATTAAACAGCCATTCAAGTGCATCTCTCACCTTCCTGTGGTGATTGCCTCATGAGACGCTCTTGTCTGGTAAAACCAGAAGCATCAAAAGGCTTCTTTTTATTTTGTTCACATCAATATTTGTAGTCACTATGTCCCTCTCTCACATGGCATATTACACGCATACTTGTAGGTGATGGGAAGTGAAGAGTACAACTGTGGCACTTAGAAATGGCAGTCTTGTCATTCACAGATGAGATGAGTGAAGTTGGTTGGCAAGTGGCTTTTTTTATTAATGCTGCTTATCAGGACTCATGCATGGAGCTTGGTGGGACATGGATGAATTATGGGTTGATGTTGCTGAAGGGGAAGAAAATAGATAAATATCAATCACCTTATCACAGACTTGAAGGGGATAATTCTGAGGAACCTGGTAGCTCCAGGGATTGGCAATAGAATCCACACTTTGCTCCAATCCAGCTCATAGTGGTAGCATGTGGGAGATGATCCTATCACCTTATGTGAAATAAGTATGGAGATTCTCAGCCTCATTCCTAGAACCTGATTGAAAGCCCACTGAAATCAATGGAAAGATGCCAAATGAACCCTATAGGCTGTGGACTGGGCCCTATTGAATAGGTGTCCATAGCACAGAAGAGAAATTGTGAACACAAGGGGCCCACTGGTTGGCAGTCTTGGCACAGAAGCCAAGTATTGAATAGTCCCGAAGGCAAGTCTGCTTTCACCATTAGGAGGAGGTGGAGTGGGGAAGCTGACATCCCTCTTTCCTGTGTTGTTCACACTCTTTGATTCAACAGAAGACTTCAGGCTTAATGGCTGCCAGTCTGTCAATTTTACATTTCCACAGACAAAAAGAGATGATGGATTCTAGCTTCAATGGTTAATTATCTGCCTTCAATGTCACATTATCAGCGGTGAAAGTCAGATCCAAAGCACAGCTCTCCCCTCCCCGCAGGCATACTGGCATCACTTGGCTGCCTGTTCAAGTTTCTGTCTGTTTCCTGTCCAGAGCCATAAACTTCATCATGACATAAAATACAAGGATCATCATGAGCTATGAAGCTACAACTCACTCAGCATGCCCGCTGAGAAAACTGCTCTTCTTGACTCTTCAAGGCAGCCCACAATAGCCACCCACTCTTCTGCTGCTAATCTTGAGTTTGATTGATATTGATGTTGGTCGATTCTAGTCAACAAACTCCAAGAGGGAGCAGAAGATGATCTTGGACAGAACACTTTAGAGAGTTATTGCACTTGACACATTATTTCTCATTTTCTCTCAACTGAGAGAAGTGTCTGCTGGTTACAGCAGAGAACCAAGAGTGAGCACTAGAACTGATCAGAAGACTTTCTGCAAAATATGAATTTCTGCAAAGCCAGAGTGTTTTGCAGCAACATGTCACTGTCAATGACACTTCTGATGGGACGGTTTCTGAAGTCCAGGGCTCTCTGGTCACTTCTGATGAGAGAGTGTGTGCGCACACTCATGCGAGAGAGAGAGGAATGAAAACCTGAGCTTTCCATTCCATAAGTAGATGTTTCAACCAAATTCCGCTCTGCAAAATACTTTCAAGAAGGTTGAGGTTTGTGCTTCATCAGAACAAAAGCAAATTTAGAAACTCTGACGTCTTTAAAAAAAATAGAATTATTGATCTGCAGTCAGCTCTAGTCAAGACTCCTACATCCTCTTTTGGCTCAGCCATTGAACTGGTATATAATCCTGAGTGTGTTACTTACTCTCTCTCTGACTCAATTTCCCTCAAAATAAAATGGGATAATGTCTCTTGTGCCTCCTGTTAAGTACTATTCTGAGGCTTACTTAAATCAAACAAGGATTCTGGTGACACTTTACAGACTAATAATTGCGATAAATTAGTTAGTCAGTCTTTAAAAAGGCCACCAGACTCATTGTTTGTTTTGCTGGACAAGCCTAACTCAGCTATCACTTTGGAACTTCACTTAAATCAGTTTTTGCTAAGTTATTTGAGATCTTTCATGCCAGGTCTTAGCATTTTTCACCTTTATAAATACTACAGACGAGATAGCAAATAAATAAATAAATAAATAAATAAATAAAAAAGCATAGGCATCTCAGCAAATTTTTCTTTGCTTAAACTTCCTAGTTTCTGCACAAACAAGTCCCTTCCAATCAGCATTTAGCGTTAATTATTTGACTCATTCTCACTGCATTTTCACAAATGAATTCCAAAGCTGACTGGAGGTTCTTCCATGACCATGCTCTGATAGGATTTCTTATCACCTCTTGTTTTCCACAGTGCCTAAGAGAACACGCTCTCTTCTGTTGTTTTTTGTTCTGGATATATCTGGAAGTGCAGTAGGAAAGAGACAAGCAAAAATAATGAGGAACAGTGGGGATCTCAAACAATATTCATTTCAAATTCAGTTCAGGTGTTATAGCAAGGATGCATCCATGTGGAGTGGAGAACGTGAGGGTTTTAACTTTACAAACTTTGGTTCACACATCTCTCATCACCCCATGTTCCTGGCATTTCTCTGAGTTTTAACTGCATACCCATGAAGCCTATGAGCACTATATATTATAAAACATCCTTCTGATCAGACAACAGACTCAGTCGCATTGAGCAAAAACATATGTGGAAAAGGTTTAGGGTGGGAAAGCACAACTCCAAACCATTAGTATTCCCCAAGTTTTCATGCCATCTTGCCTGCCTCCCCCTGCTCCCTCGTGATTCTGCCTCTGCTCTGCTTCTTACGTTCCTGCTGTGCTACTTCACTCTTGAGCGCTCTAGGCTGCTGAGTGAAATTGACAAAGGATCTTAATTTCTGCAGCACCTGCACAGGGCACTTCAGGGAACAGGATTCCAGTCAATTTCCCTTAGCTGTTAAAACATGTGCGGTTGAGGAGCTCTGTCTAAGTTGATTATCCCAGAGAAGAAATGGGGAAAGCACATGTCCCCTTGCATTCTGATAATCCATGTAAGCAGATGATAGGTCAGCAAATGGTTCATCTAGTATATACCCTCTCCGTCTTTGCCAGCACTAGTATATACACACCCAGTCCAGGTTTTGGTAGGGAGCCAGCTAACAGTTTTCCCCAGTGCAGGGGAACTTCGGTAGCATAGGAACCCCAACCACTAGGCTGTTCAGTACGGATGCTGGACATCAAATGCTAAATCATCTAAACCACTTGTCAACAGTCTACAGTACCACTCCTTCAAGGAACTGCAAATCAGGACTGGCAGAAGTCTTCATTAAAGTATCTAGCCAAGATCCTTAAATATGGGGGGGGGGGATCAGTACCCTGGGATCTTCAGCCTCCCTCTTTCCCTCCCCACAGTCAACTTGGCTATGGTATCTCTCTGCATGGTCAGAGTTCGATTTTTTATGCCTAAAGATATAGATGCTGACTATCATTGATGCCACAGGACATTTTCCCTGTGAGGGGAACTACACGAGTCTTCCCATTTCAGATCTAGACTTCTGTATCTGATTACTTAGAGTAAACATTTTAAATAATTTATAATATCCAATTTGGAAAAATAACCAGCTGCCTTCAAACACACATGTAACCAGGGAGACCAGATGTTTCAGTGTTGTAGGGCAGTCCCAATGTTCATGGCTTTTGACTTACATAGCCACCCATTACCCTCCAACCCTTATCCCAGTTTTTCGCACTGACTATCTGATCACCCCATATGTAACATGGCTTTTATATTAATTATTTCTTCCATAAGAAATTTGCTAAAGAGGCCTGGCAAGTAGATATTAAACATCAAGACAGCTTGTTCCGCACCTTTGGGGACAGAAATCATTCATCTCAACCCTCAGAAAAAAATGTTTAATTTATCAGACAACACTGAAAGATGTTATTTGCTAGTATACAGGATGTACGATTTATTCAACAAACCATGAACATTTTAAACTTGTTCATGCTTTTCCACAGCATAATAATTAAAAAGACAGCTTAGTTCACGTGTACAAGGCAATAAGTATCTACAGGAGAAGTACAGGGGACAGTTTGCCTGCATTTCAATTTATCATCTCCTTTTCTCTATGTGCAGCTGGAACATTAACTCTGTACAATTAAACGAACAAGGAGTCTCATGGCACTTTTAAAGACTAAGAAATTTATTTATCATGTTAACTTTCATGGGAGAAAATCCCACTTCGTCAGACTCTTGAAAATGAGGAACTCACAAAATGGTAGCAAAATAAATGCAGGGGAGTGGATGTTATAGGATAAGGTGAGACTGTTAAAGGACTGCTTTGATTTGCTGTGACAGTCTGACCTGATCCTCTGACTTGCACTTCCCCACATTTATTTTGATTCCATTTTGTGAGTTCTCCATTTTCAAGCATCTGACAAAGTGGGGTTTTCTCCCATGAAAGTTCATGCAATAAATAAATTTGTTAGTTGTTAAAAGTGCCACCAAACTCCTTGGTTGTTTTGCTAAACTAGAGTAACAGGGCTACTTTTGAAATGTACAGTTAGAGTTGGATATTTGATGCCTCAAGATACAGGTGCTGAGTATTATTAATGCTGCAGAATATTTTCCCCATGAGGGGAACTACATGAGTCTTCCCATTTCAGAGCTATTTGACCCCTTAGAGTAAACATTTTATATCATTGATAGCATCCAGTTTAGAAGAATAACCAGCTGCCTGCAAACACATATATAACCAGGGTGACCAGATGTCCCTATTTTATGGGGGCAGGGACCACTTCTTTCTTAGCATACTAGAGCATTTGGGGATGGGTGGGCAGCATGTAACTTAGGAGGGATGCAATGGGAGGGAGAATTAACCTCCATTAATATGAACAGGGTGATATCATCTTAGAAAAGATAGAATGGTCTAGCTGGCCTAGGATTCACAAAATCTGGGTCCTGTTTCTGGCGCTGATTGTGGGACCTTGATTAAATCTGCTTGCTGAGCTAACCTTTCCTCTTGCCATTAGTCTCTGTCTTTGGTATTTAAATTATATTTGTGCTGTCATTGTCTCTCACTACATGTACAGCAGAGTACCTAGTGTAATGGAGTCTCAGCGTCAGTTGGTGCCTCTTGGTCCTACCTCAATATACAAATGAATAAATAAACGACAGTGGGGGCATGTCATGATTTCATTTATACCAGAGCAGATGAAAATGGAATAACACTGGAATAAATGAGATTTGGAAATTTTTCCATCATAAACACACTACCACAATGGACTATGTACCAAACCCTATCCACTAAGCTAGATTTTAGGGGACTCTAATTTCCAGTGGAGATGTTAAAGAGCTCTGAGCCTGATGCTCCTCTTTCTTACACCAGTGAAAGTCTGTGGAGTTGTGTCTGATTTCCATGGGCGTAAATGAGAGGAGAGTCAGGTCCACTGTTACTGTTTCTCTTCCAGGAGCCTATTTGAGGGTCCCCAACACGCCATTCTTTGTGAGTGAATTCAAACGCATCCATAGCTAAATAGAAGGTTTAAATGAAACTGGTCAGGTGGCTGTGCTAGGCAAATTAAAAGAAGTAAACCCCCTGCCACAGGAGGAAATATATCAAGTGTAATTTATAAAAATTACAAGTCATAGCTAAGTGTGTTTAGTTTGACACAGGGAACTGAATTGAGGGCAATAGATTGTCTCAGGTTACCACTTTAAACATGTGAGGTTAAATGATCATTTTCCCCCTGCTAATTACAAATTAGCTGACTGATTGATTGCTTATAATTGACAGGTGTCTAGCTGATGACAGGAAATGAGAATGGCACTGCAGGAGTCTGATAGGTTAAGATGATTGAAGCAGGAAAAGCAGGGCTATTATGTTTTCCCTTCACTCAGAGATGTGTGTTTACTAATTGAGCAGTGCCAGTTTTATGGTGTCTGCAAGGAATGAAATGTGGAGACTAAAGCACAAGGTGTCTGATTCACAGCTGGCTCTTTGCATCAGGGCAAAGTGGCTGCAAAGGTCTCCTGGGAATTCTCAAGATGCCACAAACACTGTAAACTCTAACAAGGAGTCCTGTGGTACTTTTAATGATTAACCAATTTATGTATTGCATCACCTTTCATGGGCACAACCCCACTTCATCAGATGAATAAATGGAAAACATAGCATGTTATCTGCAACTACATAGCTATATAGCTGTAACTATGCATCCATCCATTCATCCATCTGTTCATCTACAGAGGAGGGTGGGCCACAAGGTTAATATAAACAGATCTGAGGGATAGACTGCTAGGCTATCTCTTTAAAATAAATAAGCTGTTTAGATTCAAACTGTGGAAGAGGAAGGTAGCAGCTTAAAGCAAGAGCTGGCAAGGGTGATTTTAGGGAAATCATCTTCTCTAATGACTTAACCATTCAAGATTTCTATTGAAAACCAGTGTGTAGGTATCTCTGTGTCCTCCTCCCTTGCAGGCAAAGTCAGAAAGGGAATGTAGCAAGGTCGGCCAGTAGCAAGAACAGAAGTATCTGTTGTGTTCTTATGGGTTGGTGCCGCTGTGTGCTCAAGGTGCGGTGGGGCCAAATGGGCTGTTAGCATCCCTAGGCCTGGAGAAATGCAAGCTGCTTCTCATCTGTCCTTGCACAGGTGCCACTGCAGAGATGACTCAGGGCCCAGAGAATGATTTTTAAAAGGATTTTGATCCATAATTTAGGTTCTGCTTAAAATAAAAGAAACCAGATGGTGGAATTTTGCTTGTGTGAAAGAGAAAGCAGTTGTTTTGGATTTTAAATATTCCAGTGTTGTTCTGGGACCCAGACAGTGAAAACAATGAGAAACACAAAGGCATACATTCTCAAGGAGGACTGACACTCTTGGTGTCTAAATGCAACATTTAGGTGCTCCTGACATTCAAAGAAGCCATGCTTAGCTACTGCCTAAATTTGTAGGTATCTACAATGTCTTTGGCTATGTCCACACATACATCATTATTTCGAAATAGGTTATTTTGAAATGAGTTATTTTGAAATAAAGTCCTTATTTCAAAATAAGTTAATTCGAATTAAGGGAAAAGCTGAAAGCGAAATAGCATGTCCAAACACAGGACCTGCTATTTTGCTTTAGGAGAGGGGCACCATGGGAGGTGTGGCAACATGGCCCCCTCCCTGGGCCATGCCCCCACCCAATATAGGCTAAAGGGAAGGCACCCTGGGAAGGAGAAGGGCAAAAGTGTTATTTTGAAATAATGGTTATTTCAAAATAACATATCCAAATGGCATTATTTCAACATAACCATTTCAAAATAACAGCCATTTTGATTTAAAGGAGGTTTACGCTATTTCAAAATGACGGCTCTTATTTTGAAATGATGAAGCCTGTCATTTTGAAATAAGAATACGTCATGTGGACCTAATCTCTTTTATTTCAAAATAACCAGTGTTATTTCGAAATAAAAGAGATGTGTGGACATACCTTTTGTGCTTAGGCCTCCATCAGTACCAACCCCTATGTGCCACAGTTTCTGCTTCTAGATGCACACACTGCCACCAAAGTCCACACAGTGCCATGCAGCTTGGCACAGATTTCACACATGAGCCCTGACAGGATGCCCAGTGTAGACATTCCTCAGCCCATTTTGTTTATAAGACCTAAGTCACAGGTGCATTATTTGGCCACCCAAATGCATACTTACTGTGCTGGACCCTGTTCAAAACACAGAGGTTAGCATACTTGCTTAGGATGAACCAGAGAAGGATTCAATCTGTCTAATTTAGAATTGGGATTTGAAGCCAGGTCTTGTACCTACTATGTGCATGCCCTCACCACTGGATTATGGGAATTGTGGTGTGGGGTCCCTAATGTTAAAGTTCTTCCACTTAACATAAAATACTTTAATATTTATCAGAGCAGGGATCTCAAACTCGTGGCCCAAGGACTGCATGCAGCCGATAAAGTTATTTTTTGCAGCCCACAGTGACACTATAGCTGTCAGTATTTGCAATGTAATTGTAAGAAAAGGTTTCAGTGGTGTGGCCCTTGGGCTACAATACTAGTCCTCATGCATGGCATGGCCCTTGAGCTAATTTATTAGTCCTCATGTGGCCCTTGTGGTGATTTGAATTTGTGATACCTGCATTAGGGCAAAGACTGGAATCTGGATCTCCCAGGTGAATACCTGAAGTACTAAGCCACATTGTCATTCTCTCACTGGACTGGTGAATAGTTATTTATCCAAAGTGGAACAACCTCAGCAGGAAGGAGTGAGCAAGACCCATATCAGAATATCTAGTTGTTAGGGAACTCACATGAGATGGGAAGACTTGAGTTTGAGTCCCTGCTCCACATCAAGCAGAAAGGAGATGTGAACTGGATAAATGCTGTGATGAGGTCACCATTTCCTCCTGGACATTTCTTGAGAAGACTGCCTTGGTTCAAGCACTTAACTCCAGGAAAGAAGGCATGGCTGTGAGTATGGGCCAGGGATAGGTGCCTCATGACAAGCTGCAGAGAGCCTAAATTCCTCTGAATGGTGGGGTTTCTCAAATAGCTCAACCCTTCTTTCCACAACATTTCCTATTTGCTAGCTTAGGTCACTCCCCACCTAAAGCGCTGGCTTACGAGAATTCCATTCTGAGATGCCTAACTTTCCCTAGGTGTTGCCTAGGGTACCTGAGCACCTAACGCAGGGCTGTCAATGCTGCTCGGTGGCAGGGCGTCTAAACTATAGGTGCCGCAGTACTCTGCACTGTAATGTGTTAAGTCCTTCTTAGGAACAAATCTGGACACATTTTCCTGACCAAAATCATTTGCACATTAAAAAAAAAAAATGCAGTTTTTGGGTTGACCATAACGTAGTGTGAATTTGAGTTGAATGAACCATTACATATAGAAAAAGTATTTTTGGAAGAGCTAAACATTTTTAGACATTTTTACATAAACAATGTTTCAACTTTACATTTAAAAATGAGTTTTCTGAGAAGATAACAGATTTTTTCTAGACAGTGGGAATGCAGTAGATCTGATGTACCTAGGTTTCAGTTAGGCATTTAATACAGTTCCACACAGGAAATTATTACTTAAATTGGGGGGGAAAATGGGGATTAATATGAACATTGAAAGGTGGATAAGGAACTGATTAAAGGGAAGACCACAACAGGTGATACTGAAAGGTAAACTCTCAGGTTGGAGGGAAGTTAATATTAGAGTATTAGAGTTAATATTGGACTTGAGCTGAAACCAATCTTACTGAACCCTTTTTGTTACTGATCTTGGCACAGAAAATGGGAATGAGCCAGTAAAGTTTGTGGATGCACAAAGTGGGGATTTATTGCCAACACAGAGAAGGATTGGGATATCATATAAAAAGATCTGGATGATCTTGCAAACTAGAGTAAGAGAATGGAATTTAAGAGTGGGAAATGCAAAGCCATTCATTTAGGAACTAATAACAGGAATTTTTGTTTTAAGTTTGGAATGCATCAATTGGAAGTGACAGAGGAAATGAAGGACCTGGGAGTATTACCTGACCACACAATGACTATGAGCCATCAATGTGATATGACTGTCAAGGGGATGTTGCTAATGCAGTCCTAGTATGCATCAGACAAGGTATTTCCAGTAGAAACAGGGAGGTGTTAGACCTGTTACACAAGGCACTAGTGAGACCTCATCTGGAATACTGTGTGCAATTCAGGTCCCCCCTGTTTAAGAAAGATGCATTCAAATTGGAAGATGTGCAGAGAAGGATTATTAGGATAATGCAAGGACTGGAAACCTTGCCTTATTAGAGAAGACTCACAGACCTTGCTTAGCCTAACCAAAAGAAGGCTGAGGGGAGACACGATTGCTCTCTAATAAAGACATCAGAGGAATAAATACCAGGCACGGAGACGACTTATTTAAGATCAGAACCAATATGCACCCAAGAACTAATGGATACAAACTGTCTCTCAGGAAGTTTAGACTTGAAATTAGATGTAAGTTTCTAACTGTTGGGGAGTAAAATTCTTCAATAGACTTCTGAGAGGAGCAGTGGGGGCAAAAAAACTAGCTTATCAGAAGTAAGGTGGAAAAATTTAAGGACGGGATAGTATATGACATAGTCTAATATGGCAATAAACTAATCTTTGCCTACTGGTGGCAAATATGCCAATGGCTTGTGATGGGATGTTAGATTGGGTTGAGTTCTAAGTTAGTACAGGGAATTATTTTGGGGGGGTTTGCCAGGTGAGTCTGGCCCACATGCTCAGGAAATAACTAACTGCCATATTTGGACTCACGGGGGTGGGGGGGAGGGGATTTCCCCTCAAGGCAGACTGGCTGTGGTGCTGGAAATATTTTACACTTGATCTTAGCCTTAATAGGCTGAGAAGCCCATTAC
>ML682058.1:4236229-4276004 GCA_007922195.1 Podocnemis expansa
GAGCACCAAGACGTGACACCCCGTAACTCTCACCACCCCACGGATCCCATGGGGGATCCCGCGCTGTCACAACTTCTGTACTCGCCTCCTCCTATACCCCCCTGCAATCACTGTGACGCGTAACCTCCCCCCCATTACCATGTTGTCTCCTACATCCTAAACCCCCGCTTCCACACCCCATCCGGGACCCCTCGGGCTATGTTCTTATTCCGCTCCCTGACCTCAATGGCCCTGTACCCACCGATAGCCCGTACCCCCGTCTGGATACCTCCTATTGCTATACTGTAAACCTCTATTGTCCACGAAATATTAACTTATAATAAAACTTTAAATCTGTTCTTATCAGTTTAAACGCTGATAGGTTCCCGATTTGGGAACCCGGTGTTAAACCTGTTTTTGGAACAGGGAGTCGGATCAGGAGCTTGCTCTGTCCGCTTTGCGCATCAGCCTGGTATTGCAGTGTTTCCAGGAGCGGTGCATCCACATCCTTGGAAATATTTTGCCTTCCTCTGTACCATGGGGAATGGATAACTTGCTGGTGGTTTGTCTGCACCCTGAAGTCTTTAAACCATGATGTGTGGACTTCAATGGCTCAACCACATACTAAGTGTCTATTGAAAGAGTGGGCAGGAGGGTCTGTGGCCTGCATAGTGCAGGAGGTCAGACTAGATGATTGCATCTGTCCCTTCTGACCCTAAAATCTATGAATCTGTAATATTAGCTAGTTTTAATTTTTTTAAAAAGGGTAAAAAGCAAAATCATAATGGAAAAAATTACTAAAATATTTTGGTTCTAACACAACATTGTGTCATTTTTTTTTTCAGAGTAAAACAGTGTCCTGGTTTGACCTGATGCAATTTTTTTTTCAACAGATTTTTTTTCTTTCAGCCACTGAACCTTTAAAAAAAACAGGCAAAAAACAAATTGCATTTTTAAAATGCACACTGATTAATAATTTTAAGTGTCATTAGTAGCACAGTAAATTATTAAATTCCTGTGCCACTTAAAGACTAACAAATTTATTTATCACATGAGCTTTCATGGGAAAAAAATCCCACTTCATCAGATGCTTTGAATATAGGGGAACTTAGAGAACTAGAGGAAAATAAATGCATGGAAGTGTAAGTCATGGGATCAGGTCATACTGCAACAGCAAACAACAGGTGATTTGATCTCACCTTCCTCTATGAGTTGTTTTTCCCAGTGTCTGAATCTTAACAACTTCTTTGATTTGCTGTTTTAGTATGACCTGTTTGCATGACTTACACTTCCCTGCATTTATTTACCTCCCATTCTGTAAGTTCTCCCATATTCAAAGCAACTGACAAAGTAGGATTATCTCATGCTAAAGCTCATGTGATAAATAAATATGTTAGTCAGTTGTTTGTTTTGCTGAACTAGACAAACCTGGCTACCCCTGTGAAACTTGTTAAATGCCTGTCTAGTAATGCTACAAAGATCTTGTAGCAAATCCACATAGATTACTCATACATAGCATCCCCCTGAAGCCCACAGGGATACTCATTTGAATAATGATAACCAGAGATGGCTCTTTATTGACATGACTTTGCGATGGCTGCATTACTCAGGAGTGCCAATAAAACTCTCATGCCATACCATCAGGTGGTCAATTTACCTCACATTTTAGAGGGAGAGAGAAAGTTATTTTAGAAATATTTTAGAGTTGTAAAGGCTTTATTGCTACTACTTTTTGTATCCCTCTGCCTGTAAAACCAGGTGCTTTAGTTACTGTTCACAGTTCTGAGTGATAGAAAGTCAGCACTTACACATTTTGTATTCCTCTAAAATTATTTACGCTAGAGTTTCTACAAAACAGGATGCTGCAGTTTTAAGGGCAGATACCTCACAGGACCTGCCAGGGCTAAAAAAACCACATGCTGCATGTTTAACAGTCTTACATCCCTTCTTTCCAATGGGACACAGCAGGTGTTTCTAGCCCTGATAAGGTACCAGTCAGACCTGAAAATTTGTTACTGGTACAGAATTGAAACTTGTCAGTTTTCTTCCTTAACGCCAGTGAATTTTTTGGTAAACAGCACATTCTTGCTTAAAACTCAAAATATAAAGCAAGGAATGAAATGCCCAAGTAGACTATCTGTACCTTCAACACTAAATCATGTAAATATCTCCTGGAATTTTGTTCATTAAAGCATTACAAAGCTTCTCTGGGAATAGCATTTATTCACTCTATACAGTTACTCCCTGCAAGGTCTCCACTCCTATTTTGCTGCATTTGCTGACATGCACTCACAAAAGATTTTACTCCTATTAGCCCTGCAGAGCCAGTATCATTAAAGGAAAGTGAGCAAGATTCTATTTTGCTTCATGCATCAATGAAACTGTCAATTAAATTCTGACTGCAGAGCCTTTACTGGTAGTCATGTAAGTGAAGTAGAAAGATACCAGAGTGATTTTCCAATCCAAGGCTAAAGTGACAGTACTGGCAGGTAGAAAAATCATCTTTTGACTTATAAACTGAACAAATTTTCACAGGAAGTCACAAAGAGAATAAATATGGAACCACACAATGTCTCTTTGATAATCATTTTCCTCTCTATAAACACCTTTCAAAAGGGAAGCCAACTACATTTGGAATAAGATAGCTGGTTTATCAACCAACAGCAGTTTGCCAAGCAATAAGATGACTAGACTTTCTGTGATTATTTAATTATTTAGAGCATAATATGCTCTTTTATTTGACAATCTGTTTGCTATGTGGATAAACTGTAAGGCTGAGTAATTTTTCCTGATGAAGGAACCAGATCATCTCCTCATTAGGTGACTTCACTGATGTAACAGCAGCATGATGCTACAAGTAGAAATGATCCAAGAAAAAGAATGGAGCACAGATTAGTGGAAGTTACAGAAAATAAAGTGGAAAATTAATCTTTCCTTAGATCAGCATAGAACGAGTTAGGGAGAGAGTTAGGGAACCATAGCACTATGGGCTGAATGGCCAGACCAAACTGGATTGTTGGAGAATAACTATGGTAGTGAGTGTGCATTTTCTGATTGAGACTATCTGCCTGCAAACACTAAATGGAGATCTGGAGGTTACCACTGGCACTGGTTCGGTTACTGTAGTGTCAAACCGGGTCAACATCAACCAGTAATTTTCTTATATGCCCAGGGGCAACCATGCCAATTGTTTGTGAAGCAGAGCAAAGCCACCCCCCCCCCCCCCCGGAAAAAGTAAATTCACCAAACAATGAATTTTTCAGGGAACCAAATTATTTGTGGATTTGGGTCAAATTTGGCAAATAATTTCAGTTAAACTTAAAAAAAAACCCAGAAAAGTCAAAATGGTGCATTTTGACATTTTTTTCAACAAGCCATTTTGTTTAGAATGTTGATTCAAATAGACATTAGGATCATTCCACTAGGCTGAATGAAATTGTTTATATTTTCCTGTTGGCAAGAAAAAGAATTCTGCTATGACTCAAAATGAACAGGTTATTTTTCTGGGTGTTTTTGTTCAACTGCCAAAAAAAGCCATTATTCATTTAGCTCAAATAGCTAGCCACCCATTGCTAAATCCCAGTTATAGACAAGGGATGTGTTCTTTCCCTTTGTGAAGTAGTTTGGGATCTTCAGATAGAAAATGTTCTAAGAGTGCAAAATATTAAGTATATGAATGATAGCAGACATTTCATGACTCTCTTTTGTCATAGCTGCATTGTACTTGGAAACAGTAAAACACAATAACAGTTAGCTATAAGATAGGTAATGTCCAAATAAAAGGCACAAGTGTTTTACAAAGCTGTATAATTCTCAGCCTCATTTTACTGTGGAGAAACTGAAGCACAGAGAATTAATTTGCCCATGGCCTTATTATGACCCAGTGTTAGATTTGTGATTAAGAAATAGATCTTTTGCTTCTTGATCCTGTGCTCTGACCATTATAAACACTGCATGATATGATATAGTATATTGCACTATAAAATTGCGTAGTGTTCTCCACTTATTCATGTGCAACAAAAATAATAATTTCAGTTTTTATTAGCTCATATTTAGAAGTGGCCTGAATGCTTGTCTGTGAATAATCATAAGCTTGTGCAGCCAAACTAGTTTCTGGTGTAACCCCCCTGAAACCACAAAGAATCAATCTGACCCATTATATCATTGCTAGGGAAAGGTACCACACTGAGAATCCTGGAGAATGAGGTCTTCTGTTTATCTGCAGAACCGGTACAGCACAGCCGGCAGCAGTGTCAGCTCTCCCTAGAGTGATGCATCTATGAGATGTGATATGCTCAGGATGGGACCCCATTAGGACTGTTTATCTCAAGTATGGTATTTGTTAGGCACCAATTATTGTGGTACTTAAGCAACTGAAAGGAAAGGTGAGATTCTCTAGCCATTTAATCTTTGCCTCTGGATGACAAAATGCCCAGATAGTATTGGGACCATCCCAATATTAAGGGTTTTTATCCTATATGGAGGGAAGGCCATTAAACTCTCCCCACCCCTGTAAGACTGTAGTACACCCTTTCTATTCCTGATTTTATTTCTTTCCCTAGTGCTATCTGGACACCTTAGTCATATCCAAGACAGCCAACAAGACTTCCACTTAGTGACAACTCTGACATGGACACCTGTTTGTTAGAAACTTGACCAAGACCCCACCAACTCAATTCACATAGACTAGGCCGGTAGCACTGACCTAGACTAAATTTGAACTAGTTATCCACATTTATAATGTTCTTGGCCCTTTCTCAAGCCCCCCAAAGTCGTCCAGTCAATCATTATGTACTTCTTAATATTCAGATCTATCTGCCTCAGTTCAACTGTCCATAATCCTTTCAGTACTCTCCCTGGAGGCTTTTTTAAACCCCATGAATGCAGGCAAGCAATCAGTCTGAATGAGCAACATACAAAGAGTGTCTGGGTTCCTGCTGCAAACTGTGATCCATGCAGCTAGTTTATTTCTCATGTAACAGGAATTAAAGGTGTCTCTTCTTTATATCACGCCATGGGTGCTACTAATATTCTGTGACCAGTTGTATAATATTCCTTGCAAATATCTGGCTATTCTATGGGTCCCCAGATTTTGCTCATGGGAAAACTCAGCATACAGTCCTCATTTTCTGGTCCCTCCAGCTGAGATGTGACATGAACGTATCCTCATTATTAGGCAGGGCTTTGATACACATGCTAAGATCAAACAGTCAAACACAAGGGAATGTTTAGGATTTAGCTTCAGTTTGCAGGCTGCTTCTTTTTTTTTTTTTCTTTTAAATCATTTTTGTAGAAAGGCAACTTGCAAATGAAAAGAGATAATGTGGTCTGATGGCTAAAGGGGTGTGATGTCTGGGAGCAAGGACTCACTGATTCTATTCCCAACCCTGACATTGACTGTGTGGTTTTGTTCAGTTCACTTCATTGGGGCCTAAGCCCATTAATGTCACTGGTGAAAATTCCATTGACTTCCCTACAGCATGATCAACCCAGAGCACCTCAATCTACCCATTTGCAAGATGGAAATATTAATATTTATCTTTCTCTCCAGGGTGATGTGAACCTTAACAGTGTTTGGAGTGCTTTGCTATCTGAGGATGGAAGATGTTTATAAATGGCATTTTATAAATATAAACTATTGTTATTAGTAATATAATTACTACTAATAATTAATAATGAGTTGTCTAAAAACTAGTGGATCATCTTGCAAAAGCTCTCCTTAATGAAAAAGCCTTCACAATGGCACAGTAACTCTATACGGCAGAACAGGAGGCATGTTTGGTTTAAATGTAACCAATTGATTAGTAATCATTTAAAGAAAATCTCCCCTTTTAAAGACAGTGAGCAAATACTTACCTATAGTTGGTCTGGACCAGAGGCAAGTATATCACACAAAAAAAACCCTGCAAGTACATGATGTCCTTTGACTGAGTTCAAAGAAAGTAAAATACACTTTAACTTGATACTGAAGCCATCACCTTTTAGGTACTGAGATGCCTGCAGGATGAGGGCCACCTTGAAACCTAGAGAGACACAATCTTTTAAGATAAAATCACACAGATGTTGCCTACCAAAGGCTTATTTGCATCACGATGTGGTGTTTTGACTGTGGTGGGCAAGCAGTAGGATGGAACTGCACGGTTTATTCAAGCTGACTATGTATAATGGAACAACTATCACAATCTTGATTTTGCTTTGCTTCTATTCTTTCCCTAACAAAGCTCCTCTAGAGTCCCAGGTACACATTGCACTATCATGCCTAGGCTGTGTAGCCAGGACTAGCCACAGTATCCAAACACAATACTTCATCTACAGATACATCCTGCTCCCGGTGAAATCAATGCTAAGGATCATGGAGGGTACACTGCAAGAAGAATCCCATGGCAGAAAGTTCCAGTGCCTGAGTTTCAGACTCAGATTTCAGCTTACAGAGCTCATGCTACAGTGCTAAAAAGAGCTGTGTAGCTGTTCCAGATGGAGCTTGGGATCACACACACACCCCTTCCTGGATTTCAAAGCCCTTGTTCCAGCATGGAGCTATTTTACACAGCTATTTTAGCACTGTAGCATGCAAGCCTAGGCTTTCAGACTTGCTGCTGCCGGATCCTGCTTGCATGTAGGCTACCTATAGATTTCAGTGGGAAGTGGGTCAGGTACTTAAGTGGACCCTAAATAGCCAAGGCGTTATACAGTGAAAAAAATCCATGCCAAGAGGATAATAGTTCTGTGCTTCAAAAAGCTTTCAGTTTAAAGGGAATGACAGATGAATTGCAAACAATACAGGAATGTACAGAAAGTGAGAAACAGCCATTAGATCTTATTCCTCACTTTCTGCAAAGCTTTTTCTCTCAGATGAATAGGCTAAAAGGTGACAGTGCTATCGTTTGTTATTTGTATTGCAACAACACCTAGCAGCTGTCAGTCATGGAACATTGTTCAAGGTGCTGTAAAAAACACCGAACAAAAAGTCAGTCTGAAAGAAGGCGACTTTTTAATCTATCAGAAAAAGGCATAACAGGATCCAGTGACTGGAAGCTAAAACTAGATAATTTCAGACTAAAAAAGAGATTGCAAATTTATAACAAGGAGGTTATTTAACCACTGGAACAATTTACATCTGACCATCTGACTGTGGTGGCTTCTCCATCCGTTGCAGGCTTTAAATCAAGCCTGGACATTTTTAGAAAAGAAACCATGGCTCAGATTGAAGCCGTGGTCCTTACTGAGAAATCGCTGGGCGGGATTTTATGACTTACGTTATGCAGGTCAGATTAGATGATCACAACCGTCCCTTCTGTGCTTAAAATCTCAGAATCTGTGTGCTACCTACTAGGCACCATACTAATTTAATTGATACAATGCCACTACCTCTCAAAAATCTCCTATGAATGGTTCCACGGACAGATAAAAATATGAAAACATACAATATTAGAATCAGTAATCAATAAAACAATCAAGATAGCCCACATATCTTTCACCTAGGGTTTAATACAGAGGTCCAGTCTATAATAGATGAGTGCCAAATACCTGCTGAAACCAACTTTGACCTTCCCAGTCTGAGGAGCATATTCCAGGCTTCTTCTCTGTGCAGGACTCCCAGTGCTGTGGAACCATGCAGGCTAGTATAACTTCAGTAACTTATTAAACACTATACACTCTGCATCCTTGAGCTATGTAGATCAAGGGGGATTATGACCATAAGGGCTGTGCATTCTTCATCGGGTTTAATATTCTCTTGGTGGGGGTTATTTTGGGTCATGTCAGCATACTGCTCCTCACAGAATTCCTGTTTCCTATGCCAGCTCTCTCCCTCTCCCCCAGGATTCATTTAATGGTCAAAGCCTGCCTGGGCCATTAGCAGCAAAACACCATCCCGCTCCCCCCCACCAGCCACCAAAACTTTCCCTGGGTTTTCTCTTGCCTTCAGTGACACCACTGCCGTTGTCGACACCTGCCTGCAGCTGTCTGTGGACATGTGCTTCCAACCTACCTCTGTGCCACAGCAATTGGTTCTCTCTGCGCTCTGCCAGGGTGTGGGCAATATTTGGGCTCTCACATCTGTCATCTTACACAGGACCCTGCACTGTTTAGATGCATCTCCAGTCTTCACATTCATCCATTGTTATCATGAGTCTCTGAACCCACAACACTATGGAGGGTAACACAGATTTATGACACTTCTTGAAACACAATACCCTCCACTGCTAACAGTGCTCATAAGAAGATGGAAGTGGATAGATATCTGTTTCTCTGAATGCACCAATGACCCTTCAATTACAAGGGAGGTATTAATTAATTAAGTAATTAATTAATTATTATTATAGGCCTCATCTGGATATGCGTGAGGAAACACAGTCCCTGGAGTTGCCCAACGAAGGACGGACTTATTGAACTGACACCAGATGACGAAACAGAAATGGGCAGCATCAATCCCTTCTGGCTGCAAGAAAGGTAACAGCAGGAACTAGGTCAGATGAGGAAGAGGATTGACTGGAGTGTGTAACGCTGAAAAAATAAGAAGCTGTCATGCTTTGCAAACGTGAACTGGGAGCATGGAAGAGGTGGAAGGAGAGAAGAGTTCAGAGAAAGGACTGAGTGATCGACTTTTGCTGCTGCATGATAGAAACTTTAGTGCACGATGAGTAGAACCACACAAAAATACTTTTTCTCCCATGAAAGCTCATGTGATAAATAAATCAGTCAGTCTTTAAAAGTGCCACAAAACTCCTTGTTTGTTTTGCTGAACTAGACTAACACAGCTATCCCTCAGGAACTTGACAGAAATACTTAGCTGTTAAAGTGAAGCTCAGGGGTGAAATGTCCTGCACCCAATCACCCAAGAAGTAAATAAAGCTAAGGACAGTAGTCAGGTATCCTGATTCCCAGGACAGAATGCTACCCATTAATTAGTCCATCCGGTAAGAATATAAACTAATTTATTTACAGGCACAAACACTCTTGATTTAGGGGTCATACCTGTAAGATGGTGAGAATCCCCCTGTGAAGTACTTAGCATCCTCAGTATCCACCTTTTCTCTTTGTGTTTTGGATGCCTAGTGAAAATGGAACCCATGTGTGTTATCCAGACAGCAAAAAACAAACAGACCAAAACAAAACAAGCCTTCATTAAAATGCTCTCTGAGAGGGGTTTTCTGTTTTGAAGCCACCTTATGGCTTCTTGAATACTGAATTACCGCCTCATTTTCATTCATGCAAAGCCCTCCTTGAAGATCCAGTCCTCCCTCCATCTCCCCCCCGCCCCAATATTGCCAGAAATTCCTAAGGTGCTTTTGTGGCCTAATTTCCTTCCCTCTATTTTCTCAAATTTAGGACTTCCCAGTTTGAATCCTTCCATTAAGGCCACAGTATATTTTTCTCTCAGCCTGAATGCTGCCTGCTCCAATGTTTACAGAAAGCTCCCTGGTAAATAACAAAATCTGTTCCTAAAGAATTACATATGCTACAGGTAGTGAAGCCTAGAGTCAAGTCACCCCAAACCTTTCCATGAAAAAAAAAAAACCTCTTTCTAACTGTCAATAACTTTGTTAAATTTAAACTTTGGACTGAAGTTTCCCATAGTGGGGCTGTGTCTTAGGCTGAATTTTTTAGGTGAAATTCCAGCTAGCACAGTTTATCTATGTTCAAGAAGAAAATATGGGAAAAATATGATGTTTTGCACATGTTCACTATAGCATTACAAAAGTTACTCCGGAGGGCCGCACCAGAAGCAGCACCACACAACAGTGGGCCCCAGGGATATTGTCCCAGTTGCACCCACTCCCAGGGACAGCCCTGCAGTGTTCCTTATTTTCTGGGTGCCCCAATTGAAATCCTTGGCTCCGATTTGCAGAAGTGCTGAGCACAACTAAAGTTAGTGTAAGCTGTGCTTTCAACATTGATAGTGTTATAAAATGCTAATTACTCTGAAAAAAACAGGTGCTAGGTTTCTCATATTGCATACCCTAAATTAGTTGGCACTTTTGACAAATTTGGCCTTTATCTGTTCCACAGTCCCCCAGGTGAAAAATAGGGATAATAAGGAATTTCATCTCTAATTGTGCTTGTAGCAAACATTCATCCGTATTTATGATACTCTAAATAGGGAATACATGCATGCCTAAATTGTCCCTTCTCTTATATTGTGCATTGCTTGTTGAATTCAATAGGGATTCTACCATATAGCTGGGGGAAAGATGCAGCCTTGTTTTAAATTAAGTACCAATTTATTGCCATAAAGTTGTGTGGATGGGGGTGGGAAAATCTGCAAATATGCACAATTACATTTGAGAGCTAAACTACTCCTCATGAATTATTTATTTGGCTTTGGTCATAGACCAGATGTCGCGAACCTCACGAGGTTCTCCTTAATTTGCCAAGAAAGGAGGAGGACAAAAGAAACATCCTTTTTAGAGTAATCAGTGAAGGAAAATGTTGTACCAAAAGCAGCAGCATCCCAAGCTTTCTTGACATCCTATAAAAATCAGCTTAGGCTGTGTTGATGGTGAAAATCTATGATGCCTTGATCTAGAGTCTGCTGAAGCTGGTGGAAGACTTTCTGTTTACTTCAGTGGGCTCTGGATCCAGCCCTAACTGTGCTGATCATTACTGAAAGCTTATTATCTGGTTGGCGAGTGAGCTTTATAAGCAGTTGCTGAAGTGTATCTTCCTTGGTAATTGCCAAATGAGGGCTTTTCGTATTACTGTCACTTGCTGCAGATGGTCTGGATTAATGTGTCTCCACTGATATCTCTGTCTCCCTTCCAAACCAAAGATTAAAAAAAGAATGAAAGAAAGAAAAAAAGAGAGGTTTAGCTGTTGCTATGGCAACATATGCCAACTTTTGTGATGTGGGAAACAATATTTTCACAGTGGCCTCAACCATCTGCTCAAGTCTTCTTCATTCTCTCGTGGCTGTTTTGTGGCCTTTGTGAAATAGGTTGCTGAGTCTCATTCCCTTATAGTGCTTAAGACATCCTTTCCCCATAAGGAGTGGTACTTTTAGGTCAGAACTGAGATAAATGGATGGGTAGGCATATCATTTCTAGTGCTATTCCATATGCTGTAGATAAATGAAGGACTTCTGTCCCAAGGCTGTCAATAATTATTGGGAAATCAATGCTATCTGTGAGTCTTCAGTGGCACTGAAAAGTAGTTCACTTCTTAAAAATACTGAACTTTTATAAAGCATTCTTCATCAGTAAATCTCAAAGGCTACATCTACATTTAGGGTATGTCTATACTGACGGCAGGAAATTTGCTGCCGTCAGTTCGGGCTTCCGGGAGTGGATTGCGGCGAGCATGAACTTGGTGCGCCACTCCCAGAAGCCGACCCCGCAAAGTCCTCGAGGTCGTGGGGTGTAGCAATTTCCAGTTGGCTTTTCCCTGACATGTAACATTGGTTTAGAAAGTCGCTGCCGTTTACACAAGGAATTTTACATTCTTTACATAAACAGCAGTCGACTACCAGTGAAAAAGCCCTAAGTACAGACTAGGGCTTAGAAGGTTAGTTCAAATTAACTTAATTCAAACTAATTAATTCAAACTAATAATGATTAGTTCAAATTAACTTAATTTGAACTAATGTGGCCCCACTAAGAAAACCAATTCAAACTAGCATGTCTATGGACAGGATTTGCTGGACTGAATTAGGAGAGGGGCACCATGGGAGATGTGGCAAGATGGCCCCCAAGAAGGGCCATGCCCCCATCCAATATATAGAAAGAGGAAGGCAGCTTGGCAGGAAGAAGGTCAAAAAGTGTTAATTCAAACTAATGGTAAGTTTGAATTAACACAGCTACATGAGGTTAACTCGAACTAATAAATTTGAAGAATGCTTCCTTCAAAGTTAAGTGAGGTTTTATAACTTTGAAGTAAGCTTTCATTAATTTGAACTGAGAAATTCCTTAGTTCGAATTAACAAAAGCCAATGTAACCATGCATTAATTTAATTCTAATTAATACTCATTAATTTGAATTAAATTGTAAGTGAAGACATACCCAAAGCACTTTTAAAAGGACATTATTGTCATTATACCCATTTTATATGTGGGGAACTGGAGGCACAGATGCAAAATCATTTGCCCATGGTCACCCAACAGGCCAGTGACAGACAGGGGAATAGAAACTAGGTCTTCTGATTTTCAACCCACTACTCCACTGGTTCTCAATCTTTTGTGGGTCATGAGACACTTAGTGGCATATTGTGACCTTACAGGACACATCAGCCCAACTGTGCAGGCTGAATCTATCCATCTCCCCGACTCTCTGTGATACACTTACCACTGTGTGGCAACACAGTAATGTGTTGCAACACAGGGGTTGAGAACCACTTCACTACTCTATCTATACTGCCTCAGTACAGATTTAGGAGGTTAAATTCATTCCTGGGAGGAAGGTCCCTACTTGGATCCTAAATAAGCCCAAATTTGAAATTTACAATGAGACATGAATAATCCATGAGGCAAGTGCTGCCCTGCTGTACAGGGGTGAATCTCGACTCTTCAGAGGTAAAATCTTTGCTCCACTGAAGTCCATGGGAGTATTGCCATTGAGCAGAATAGGCCACACACCTCTTCCTAGACACCTCAATTTAGACAAATGCATTTGAAAATTTTGACCTAAATTTACTAGAAAATAAATATGCCATGTGAGACTATGTCCTAAAATTTAGATGTATAAAATATAATCTCAAGGGTTAATTTTAGAAAAATTTTGCATCTTAATCTTTATTTTTGCAACTAAGCCCTTCATAATCAATAGGTGCCTATGTTGACATTCTAAAACAAAACAAACAAATAAATTTTTAAAAACTTAGCAGCTCTGTGTTGCCTTTTTTATTTATTTTATTTTATTTTATTTTATTATTCTGTCTTTGATTTAATCCCTGGGTTAATTTTGAAGAGTGACACTGTAAGCCCAGAAGCCATAATCCCTTTAGTAGTTCAATATGTTTTTGAGGGTGAGAGGATGTTAAATGTGGCAGTTAAAATGCTAAGCTGAGTAATCAGTTCATTAGGAATTTGCTCAATGTGTTTGCTGGCTGCAGCCGAAGCATGCAAAACTGGACATGGATAAGTCAGCAGACAGTATAGTGCACAGAAAAGATAACCTACTCAAATACAGACTGATAAGTCCTGGAATTTCAGTAGCACAGATGAATATACACACCCAACTGTATATATTTTATCTGCTTCCAACATAGAAGACCCCATGATAGAAATGTTTCTAGCAGACCAAGGGGAAGAGTGCATAGCTCATCAGCTTTGTGTTTCTGTCCTCAGACCATCTCAACAATGGCAGCAGAAAGATGCAAAGATCTGGCAGTGTTGGGAGAAAGCCAGAGAGCTGCTGAACAGAGCTGGGCAAATAATGGATTTTTTGGTTTTTGGACATTACAAAAAAAACCCCAAAAACCTGGTCTGCAGCTCAGTGAAATCATTGGGTATCTTTCTACTTGACTTCAGTGGCTTCTGGATCTGCTGAACACCTTTAGTCAATAGCAGTTTCAGGTGCTCATATCTGGTAAGGAACTGCATCTGTTTGGAGGAACTTCCATCTCAGTAAAAAAAAAAAAGGGGGGGGGTTGCTCTTCTGAATCATCTCTCAATCTTTTGAGGTCTCCCATCTTCCTCCTTCTCAATCCAGGAGGCCCGCCTCTTTCTGGCAGCTTGAATATCTTAAAAACAAAACAAAACAAAAAAAAAACCTGATCTTAGTTCCCTCTCTCTGACCCTCATCTCTCAGTTTCCACGATGTCTGTATTTTTGCTAATATTATATTGTTGACATGCATGTGAAAAGCTAAGAAGTTTATGCTCTCAGTCTGGTTGGTTTGTTCTGTCTTAGGACATGAAGGTATAAACTTATGAAGGAATTTGTTCAATGTGTTTAATGTCTGCAGCCAAAACATACAAAGCTGGACACAGATAAGTCAGCAGACAGGAAGGGCATGAAGGTCTTAGGGCAAGTTGAAAGTATAATTCCCAGTAGGAGGAAACATACCATGCTAGCTCTGATTGATAGACCATTCTAAAAACCAAGCACAGCCACGTCAGCACAAGCAGCAGGAAGAACCACTCCCTCCAAGTACACATTCTGTCCAAGACACTAGGGGTATGTCAACATTGGAGGCTCTGTTAAGTCAACTTAAAGTTGACCTTGTTACATTGACTTAGAGAGTCCACATTGAAAACTCGTTGACTGCCTGCATCCACACTGGCAGGTGCTAGATCAACAGAAGAGTGGTGTGTTGTGGATAGCACAGCACCCTTCCTGGTGGCAAGGAACTCTGGGAAGGGGCCTGGAGGCCAGCTAGGTTACCTTAAGGGTTTTCCCTGTCTACATTGGCTTACGCTGACTTAATAAGGTCAATTTAAGCCTTAAGTCAAGCCAAAGGGGTGGCGTTATTAAGTCGACTTAAGAAAGCACCTATGTCAACTTAATAAAAGCCCAGTGTGGCCACAGGGGTTGACTTAGCCTTCCTTAAGTCGACCTAAGGTTCCAATGTAGATGTACCCTTGGTGTATTCTCAAGATGGCTAGTCCTGTCTGCTACACCTCCAGTTCGAAGTGCAGATGTACGCTAAATGTCCCATTCTGTATAGAGCACCCCCAATAACAGAAGCTCCTCTGTTTAGATCATCACCTAGAAAAGCCTAGGAAATAGTGAGATCCGAAGGTCACAGTCAACTCAGCAGGAATCAGTGGGCATGCTGGGCTGGGTGGGAATGAAGAACGAGATTGGGTTTAGTTTGAGATTTGGCTTAAGGTTCAAGATGGTTCTTCTTTGTTCTCAATCCCATTTTTCTTTGCCTATTTCTAAGTGCTTGTCTACATAGCGTGGGAGGGTCAGACCTGATGGCTATAAGAGAGTGGTGGAGGGTCTGTATATTAGCCCCAGGATTAGTAAATCCTTTTCCCTCGGTTAATTTAGCCAGGGTTATTCCAGGTTAGTTAAGTCACTTAAAGCCAATTAATGAACCTGCTGCACTGCTTAAAAACCTCCTTCTCAGGCAAGCAGGGGAGCTGAAAAGAGTTGAGAGCAGAAGTGGAGCTGAGCTGCTAAGAGTATGTTGGAGAGAATCAAAGGGGCAGCCGTGTTAGTCTAGTAAAGCAAAAACAGTGGGAAAAACAAAACAAAACAAGGAGTCTTGTGGCACTTAAAGACTTACAGATTTATTTATCACATGAGTTTTCGTGGGAGAATATCCCACTTTGGCAGATGCTTTAAAGAGGGGGAACTTACAGAATGGGATAAAAATAAATGCAGGGAAGTGTAAGACATGGGATCAGGTCATACTGCAGCATCAAATCAGAGCATTTGTAAGGATTCAAACTCCAGGAAACAGCACACCGAGGGAGGGTGAAGTCAAATTACCTGTTATGATGTGAAAAGAATCCATAGTCATGATTAACTCCTTCTTTCACACAATCTAATTTGCAGATTAGTTGGATTTCGGCCCTCTCTCATTGATTTCTTGATGTCCCATTGATTTTCTTGAGGACCATCATTAACAAATTATTAATGGAGTGATTGATTAGGAAGATGGAGAGATTGTGTGCTATGTGCCACAACACCAGGAAGGTACCAGGGGTTTTAGGAGAAGCCCACACCGGCATGGCTGTTAGACCCAGTGGTCTGGATGAGGAACCAACCTTTCAGAGACCTGAACAAGGGAGCAGAGATGAGGCAGCCCCACCCACACAGGGAGGATATTACAGATACTGAAGGACTCTAGGCAATGAGGCTGTGGAAACCCTCCTGGTTCCAGAGGGCAGACATGGGCCGAGGACTAGTGACTCAGGGAAGGCAGTAGCTCACTCGGGCTCAGGTTTTGGAGGCTGCTACTCATAGGGTCCCTGGGTCAGGGCCCAGGGTAGAGGGCGGGAATGCCCCCCACCAGTGTCATTCAGCCATACCTAGGGGTGGCCAAAAAGGGAAGAAATCCCAAGGAGGAGGCTGGTCAGACTATAACTTGGGCTAGTTGCAACAGGGAGAACCTTGCTTTGGGGAAATTGAGAACAATAACCCAGACTCTATGAGGCTGCAGAGCAAAAGCATAGAAGCTGCCTCACTCTGCCACAACAGCTCCCTAGCAAGTAGTCTGTTAGTGTACTGTAGATTCACATGCCATCTCGTAACACATTAATTTGTGATGCAGACAAGCTCGTAATCTCAGCTGTCTCTATTGCTTTCCTCTTACCATTGCAGAAGTCCATTACTGTAGTATCTGGGAGATGCTCCTCCTCCTGCCACTTACACCTGAGTTCTGCACACTGAACTAACTCTGTCTCCTTATCCACATCACCTAAAGTTCTGATCCTGACCTTTTTGTTCCTTTGGGTGCTGGTTGTCTCAGAGATCAGCTTTCACTCCAAGACTTCAACCTACCACAACCATTAAATAAATTAGAGATGCCATGTGCAAAGTAGGGATGGCATGTGCGGGAAATCAGGCTTTCTTAGAAACAATGTAACTCAACTTCCCAACAGCTTTACCAGAATGATTATACTTCTTCTTTCCACTCCATGCATGGGCACCTACCCACCCACATGAGCCAAGCCACCTCACTGCCTTCAAGTTCCTTTCTTAAACCTCCTCTAAAGGCTCACAAGGAGCGAGCTTATAATTAAGATGAAGTGACCTGCCAGTAGCAAAGAAAGGAACAGAACCCATGTCTGCTATCCATAGCCACTAAATCATGCTGTCTTTGTTTTCTGTGTCTCCCTTCATTGACTTTCTGTTGAAGAAGAACTGCTGTGGTAGCATTGGCCACCTGTAATTACCCCAGAAAGTCTTGTGACATGCAGTCTACCATCTCTATGTCTATAATCACTGTCAATATGAAAATAACCCATCAGCAGAACCACTTTGCAGAGCACACATGTCTCTTCATTAGCATTCATCTAATTCTTCGCTCTTGTTCCAATGACCATGGAGTTCATTTAGACTCACTGAAGCTGGAAAGTTCAATCCATAAAACTCCCCATGTGTTTCAGTGATCAGCCACCCTGGAGGCCTTGATTTTTAACAAAGGTTAATGAAAGAAGCTCAGAAGGGGAAAGCAGAATGAAATATAAAACTCTGCATCATAGCTGATCATGATAAATGAGTATTTTGAAGAAAAGATGGGTTGTGGTGAACTGAAGGGAAGCAGTGACTATATAGCAGCAGAATCACAGTGCTCAATGCAACATTTCTGTGGAGGAAGAAAGGAAACAGAAAAATATCATGGAACCTCACTGATGAAAATCCTTCCTCTGAAGATTTCTGAAAACTTGACATTTGCCAAATCCCATTTGTCTCTCTAATCACTGTCAGTCAGTCAGTCACTTGGGCAAATTCTGCTCTTAGTTGCATCAGATTAAATCTGGAGTAACTCTGCTGTAAGGAAGTCTGCACTGATGCAAATGAGAGCAGAATCTGACCCCCTGATTTATACTTTAAATAGCATATAGAAAAAGTCAGTTGTTCACAGTGTATTTAAAGCATGACTTCAGAAAGCTAATTGGCACACACAGATGACTAAAAACATATCCGTGGAGGTTACTATATGTGAGTCATTTTTACACATATGATTCTATTGGGTTGGAAGATGGCCTGAAAAGGAGGAAGCACATTGTAGTACCATCCCAGGAAGAGTCCTGTGAAGAAATATTTATTCAGAGATACAGTTGTTTCCCTGATCTCTCATTGTTACAGAGGAAGAGGTAATGCACTTCATGCTTTTACAAAGTCTAGCTTACTTCTCCCCATCACACTCATCTGGCATGTTAGTGCTCAGAGCAATAGGCCTGTCTTTTCCTCACTACAAGTTTCTCCATCCCTTTCCAGTCAAGAACCTGGGCACCGCCTAAGCTCTCCACCAGCAACCAAACTCAAGATACTTGAACCTCCTACATGCAACAGAGAAATTAGAGAACATACTACTCATGACTTCCCTGTGAACAATATAGCCTCAGGGCATAAATCCAACCCATACCTAGATAGTATGTGCTATTCTTTATTAGACCCTTGGTCCATAAGTCTTGCCTCTGGCAACGGTCAACAATCAGTACTATGGAAGACAACATAAAATCCTCCTCATTCATCCAGTAAATTGAGCAATGACCTTATGTAGGTGGAAAAATTGCTTCCTGACCTCTCAGCACCACAGGCAATCAGCTTACACCCTGCAGCATAATATTTGATTAAATTTAGCATGCATAACTACAGCTGTTTTTTTGGATAGACGAAGAGTTGTTACAGTTCAAGAAATGTGTCACAGTCAATTATTGTTTAAGGAACACAAGCTATATAAGAATTAGGGCAATTAAATGCTGGCTAGATTTTTTTTTTAAATAAAAACGGGCAATGGGGTACTGAGCTTTCACACATTTTTATTCCATCAAAATGTTCATCAAAATATATGAGGGTTTTGCATGAGAAAGGACAATACAAACTAATATTTTGGGGTATGATCAGCATTGACTTTAATGGGGTATCAGTGGATTGTTAACAACTGTTGAACTGAAGTTTAACCCAGTGAAAGAAGAGTGTCTTTTATGTAATGAAGAAGGTTCTCAGTTGCTCTAGGTGCATCTGGAGTAACTTTACATGAAGGTACTCAGGATTTACACAGTTTTAATGGAGGTCAGAATCAAACCCATGGTCAATGGAGTGGCATTGTACTCTGAAAAATAGTTTTGTATACACCAGGGGGTTTTGTTTCTTTTTCTCATGTCATTTTTGCTTAATCGACATTGATTCTGATTAGAGATCACTAACAACAATGAAACAAGATCATAATTGTCAAAAAAGCATACACTTCCTAATTAGAGTTTAATAACTACATGGGAAATTTCCCCAGTAGGCAACACCACTCTGATCTGAAGAAACCACTTTCTTTAGGCACTGAGAAATACCTAAGTCCTCTTAGTCAAGAGGAGAGTGGTTCAGAGCAGAGGAGAACCAGCACACAAACTGCCCAGGAAAACTCAAAGCAAATGCAAACTGAATTTTATATTTTTAGGTTAACCTACCCCTCCCACTTCATTTCCCTATTCAGACTTCTGAACAGGATCAGAAATGGAAATACTGTCAATGTCAGGAACAAATACCTTCTCATAAAATCTCCAGCCCAGTTTTGTGCACTCAGAATATGGATAGTTCAAATTAGATTTACAGACTCACTCAAACTTCCAGATGCTTATCCAAACCAAAACTCTGAACCACTGAGTTGAACCCTCCATACATACTTAGCTTTAGGGCCATCCGAGTAAAACTAGCCAGGTGTGCTCAGTTGTGAATGATGTATTATGTGAGCTTTGAGCAATAGGAATGGAAAAATACCACCAGCCCCATTTCACCTGAGATATTCCAAATAGATCTGAGCCCAGGTCTTAAGAGTGAGAGACTGATGCACTAACCCACCATGAAGCCATCTGTGCCTCTTTTTAAACAAATACTGAGCAAAACACATGGTGTTTTTCACTGTGAAACTGTAATTCACTAGGGAGTACACACAATGGGTATCTCCACACAGGCTTCTTATTTTGAAACAACAGAGGTTGTTTTGAAATAAGAAGCAGCATGTCCACACGACGCACCGTTATTTCGAAACAACGGGACCCGTTGTTTCGAAATAATGGCCAATATTTCAAAAACATTAAACCTCGCATCTAATCAAAATAGCCGTTGTTTCGAAACGGTTGTTTCAAAACAATGGCGTTCGGACACGTTTTGAAACACCACCATTGTTTCAAAACAATTGTTTTGAAACAACATGTCCGAACAGCCTTGTTTTGAAATAACCATTTTGAAACAATGGCTATTTCAAAAGCAGGCTTTCATTTAATTCAAATTAACAAACTGTTAATTCGAATTAACTTATTTTGAAATAACTCATTTCAAAATGGGTTATTTTGAAATAATGATGTATGTGTGGACATAGCCTATGTTGTCTTGCTTGGCTAGACAGAGGAAACCCCCTTTCTCCATTGTTCAGCATCAGCAGCAGGGCAGACTAGAGGATCATAATGGTCCTTTCTGACTTCAGAATCTACATATCTTTGCTTAGAACTAAGAGCACAATCTCCCTGAACAACACTCCAAAGAGTATGTCTTTTCTCACTGAAATAGTAAATGAAATGCATCTTTGTAAATGTGCTGGCAGATACAGCAGGCATGAATTTAGGCCACCACCACTAAATGAGAAAATAAAAGATTGATTTCCCCATGTTTTGGACTCCATCAGTTTTGTTTATGGTGAAGTGTTTCTGAAAGTCCACGTGCCCTGCTGAATCTGATCATGAGAAGCGTGTCTTGGTCATCTCAGCTGGGTGCTGGGAGAATTTAGAATGCAGCTATGGACACGTGCAGTGTCCTTCACAACTTGTGTTGTTTACTGCCTCGAATGACAGTCCCTAGGAAGGTCAGATGATCTTCCCTGATGGAACAACAACTGCTTTGATTTCTGTGCCATTGGGATCATACAGCCAATCCAAGAGAAGCAGCTAGTCATGGCAAGATATTAATAAATCCCAACAAATTAAAGGGAGATAAAGGAGACATTAAAATGAAGAACATGATTGACTTGGATATGTTTGGCAACAGAATGGCATCTTCATGTAGGGCAAGACCGTCAGAGTCTGATAAAGAGCTATGAGCTGCCAAGAATATGTTCTCCTTCAACACTAGGGACACAATGGCTTCACGTAAAGACAGTGCTCTTGATAAATATCTGCAACGTGTGAACATCTACTGTTACAGTTCCCACAGTGTGGGATGTGAAAGACTAGCTGGGGATATTGACAAAAAACATCTTTAACAAGACACCTGCATGCAAGGGTAGTTGTGGTTGATTTATTTCTCTCAATGGGGCTCAGCTTTCAAAAGTATGGGAAATAATGATCTACAGGTTTGGCAAATGGGTGACATGTTAAACTTAGAGTTACCTAGATGAATCACTTTGCCCACCTAAGAAACACAGTCCTGTACTGTTTAACAATAGATAGCAACATAACATCAGAACATTGCAGCAAATGAGAAAGAATACCCAACATAAAATGCTGGCTTAAATATCATAATTGGGGGGGGGGGAAGAGTAGCTGGTTGAATGTAATAATCCTCACATTGGACTTGGGCCAGAACATTAGGGTTAGTGTTCCCAGTCCTGAGAAATGTCATTACATTATTGTTTACAAGGGTAAAATCCTTGGGTTTCATGAGGTACCTAAAGGCCAAGGGCAACACAGGTTGTTAGCCCTGACACCATCCTGGAACACTGATTTCAGTGCTAACTCAGAAGGAGAACAAACATGAATTCCTGTGGCACTTAAAGACTAACACATTTATTTATTGCATGAACTTTTGAGGGAGAAAATCCCACTTCATCAGGCACCATTTTCATCCTATTCTGTAAATTCCCCCAACTTCAAAGGATCTGACGAAGTGGCATTTTCTCCAACGAAAGTTCATGCAATAAATAATTTTGTTAGTCTCTAAGTGCCACAGGATTCCTTGTTTGTTTTGCTGAACTAGATTAACATCACCACTCCTTTGGAACTCAGATGGAGAAGTATCACACAAAGAATCAACAGCAGCTTGGTTTTCCCTTTAGGGCCCACCTCCAAATAGTGGTAGAGTCTAACTCTGCTTGGGTTATAAAATCTGCTAGGTACCAACATCCCAGTGAGGTACGACAGCTTAATAGGAGTTTATCTAAGGCCGGATGTAAGGGGGTGTGAGGCCTGGGGCAATTGGCCTGTGGGGACCGTACACTGCCAAACCCGTCCCACCAGAGGGGCAGGCAGACTGGCCCAGAGGTTGGTCCCACACTCCAGGCCCTCCCCTGAGCCAGCCAATCTGCCCCTGGGGGTGGAACAGTCCAGTCTGGGGGCTGGTCTCTGCTGTCATGCCCCTCCTCTGGGCCAACCTTCCCTGCCCCCCAGGGCAGAACAGCCAGCCCAGGGGAGGGTCAAGAAAGCAGAGCTTGGCCTCCAGGCTGGCCTGCTCGGTCCCTGAGTTGGCTGTTCTCTGTCCTGGAGCCGGGGTGGGCTAGCCTAGAGTACAGGCTAGTTCCACACTCCCGCCCTCCTCTCCCCACTGCCTTTAGCTCTGCACCAAAAGCAGCAGGGAGGGTGCAGGGGTCAGAGCGGCTATGGGGTTAATGGTATGGGCCCCATGCTGCCCTGCTCTGGGCAGGACAGTGCAGGGACCAGAGAACCGTGGGGCCAGGGGTGATTGCGCCTCCTGCCCTGTCCCCGTCAAGGACGGCCCCACTTTTATCTGGAAGCTGCACTGAAAATGTAGTAAGAATATATTATGATATTTTTTAGATTTTGTGAGGAGTTAATAGGGGCTAATTTATGAATCCTTTATTCATATGGCTAATCCCTTTGATTTTGATAGGCCTGTTTTTACCTGCCCACCAATGTAGGTCAGGAATTCAAAATTTGTCCCCTTCTGCTTGACTGGCTTTTTGGAAAACATAACAAGAACAGCTCCTATGACTGTACTCTTTATTTAAAAACAAGCAAATAAATTTTAAAAAGCCACATCTTGCATTCATGAAAAAGAAGAGGTATGGGATCATGTAATGACATTCAAGCAGGTTGGCTGACTGAGAAAGATTTTCCTGTAAGGTTATGATTACAGCTTTTTGAAAGTAAAATAAAATAAATAATAAATAAAATAATAATAATAATAATACAGTCATAGATTAAAGTGTTCCAAAAAATGTCTTGATTGTTGAATGTTGAAATTAAAAAAAAAATGACATTTTCAGAGAAAGATGTTTCATTTTGGAATATCCATGTTTTTAACCTTTCAAAATGTCAGTCTGAAATATTACTTTTCAAATTTTCACACTGTCTGAAAATTTCATTGAAATTGATATTTTCCCCCCCGAGGAAAAATGTTGATCAAATACCACTGTCTGTTGGGCAAACTTTTCAGTCATTTAAAAAAAAAAAAAAAAAATCTAGTTGTGATTCTGGGGCCTCTTGCAAATGGCTGGCCCTACAGCGGAATGATGGAGGAGAGAACCACACCTGAATTATAATTATACCTACTTGTATTATTGGCTCTGCTGGTGATCAATACTCCATTTTGGTCACTGCTGTAACAAATACAAATTAAGACACTTCCTGCCCCAAAGAACTTCCATGCTGAGTCAACAGAAAGAGAGCAGGAGAAAGGAAGTATTATTATCCCCATTTTACTGACCAAAGAAACAGAATGATAACCTGGTGTAGTCATGGTCATACAGGAAGTCTGTGGTAAAGTCAGGAATTGACCTTAGACATGCAAGTCTTCATTCAATGATTAAATACAAGAGCACCTTTCATTTCCTGAGTGCTAAGAAGCTGTTGAGCAATGTGATGTGAGGAAGTTAAAAAGGAGACCTGTATTTCAGAGTTAACTGTGTCTGTGTGGTGTTAGTGATCCAGGATGAGACTCCACCAGCAATTAGACACCAAAGTGGTTCAACAGAATTGCACTGGTATAACAGTAGAATCCCCACTGTCCAAACCTTAGAGAGCACAATGTGAATCCTTTAAACAGTCAAATATCAAGTGAACCATGGGAGAAATACTTCACCTCTGCCTATTGCTGACCCAGTCATTCCTACAGCCTGCCCTGTGTTGCGGTGCAGTCCACACAGCTACTGCATTAAGAGCCTTTCTGGTAAGAGAACATGGATGCCACTGCAGTGTTCATGCCCTTGGAATACCCAGCCTCGCAGCTGCAGCAGCTGTCACTTCATTCATATTACATGAGAAGTAACAGGCAGCACGAAACAGTGAAATTAATCCTGACAGAGTCATGAATAAAATGTAAATATCTTTCTAGAAGGAAATATTTGCAGCAGAATTGCAAAACAAACCCAACCAAATGCAGAAGGGATTAGAAAGCAGAATCCACAGAAGGCACATTTGACTCTGCTAACGTCCTTTCCTTCTAGAGTGAATCAGGCTCCAGGACAGCCACCAGCCCATGCAGCAGGACACCATAGCTGGCAGATAAATGTGAGAACAGTTCAGAGAGTGACAAAAGCAGAACAAACAGGGAGTCCTGCAGCATTTTTAAAGATAAACAAATGTATTTATCACAGGACTCCTTGTTTCTTTTGCTCAGCTACACTAGACTAACAGACTTGAAAGAAGCAGGGTACCCTGAGCAGAGAAGAAATGAATGACTAGCATTGCAGAGCACAGCACACTGGCCTGCCCTGTTTGTGGACTGATGGGAAGGGTTACAATCTGCTGTTCAGAACAATGAGTCTCCAGGGATCTTGTTTCAGGCTCTACAATTCACTCACTGTTGACACTTGAATGCTCTGTGCCTCAGCTTACTCATCCATAAGAGAGAGATAATAACTATATTTTATCTACTTCACAGGAACTGAGGGAAAATTCAGTGCTATAGTTCAAGATGCTTGGATAATGGCGGTTCTATATGTACAGAGAATGATTATTAATTTATATGAATGAATTCAATTTATACAGTCCCTTTCATCATCAAGAATCACAACACACTTTTCAAAGCATGGGCCACATTCTGCTCTCAGTTGTATCCATGAAACTCCAGTTGACTTTAATATAGACAGGAGCACAATTTGATCTTGTATTTACCAGGCTCAATCACCCACCTCTGAAATGTGCAAGGATGGACGTTTCGTGACAGCTGTACTGCTTACCAAGTTCAGTGCAGGAAAGGGAAGCAAGGAATTGCTTTCACTGTGGAAACTACAGGGGGAATTTTAAGTAGGCAGAATGTAATTACCTGAAATGGAATCATACATTATATACATTGCGCCATTCCCCATTAAAATTTAAAATGTGACTTACAAGTGGGGAAGCTAGGGTGAATTTCTGTGAGCGATTAAGTTCGTCCTTCTCTTTAAAAGAACACGGAAAATAAGGGGCAGATTCACCTTTCTGGAAGAGTGCTACAATCTACTCATCGCCACTTCTCCCCCTGCCACTCCCAGATGTGGCCAGTGCAGTCCTCATCCTTTGTGGTTGAAGGTCAAAAAGGGGAAGGCCCAGGTTGGCTGAGAAATATACTGAGTCAGAACATTTCCCAATGGTGAGCCAATCAGGTTTCTCCAACCTGTGGCCCACAGGACAGAATCTGGCCCACCAAGGGCTCTTATCCAGCCCACAAAGCCACCACAAGCACTTGTGTGGGCTGTGCGGGACTAGGAATGTAAAAAAATTTGCTCATCAGCCCCTGAATGAGAAAACAATTGCAATGTAGCCCCTTAGCCAAAAAGGTTGGACACCCTTTCTACACAAACAGTTTGTACACAGCAGGCTACTGAAAGGCAGAGTTACATCCAGCTTGCTGCACACTAATTGTCTGTGTGGACACCCCTGCCACAACCTAAATTTCTGTAGTACACTGTTCGTCTAGAAAAAACAAACAAGGAGTCCTGTGGCACTTAATGACTAACAAATTTATTTATTGTATGAACTTTCATGGGGAAAATCCCATTTCACCAAATGCTTTGAAGATGGGGTAGCTTAAAAAATGGGAGCAAATAAATGCAGGGTAATCTGAGTTATGGGAAAAGGACACACTGTAACAGCAAACCAAAACATCTGTAAAGAATCAAACACTAGGGAACAGCATACAGAGGAAGATGAGGTTAACTCACCTGTTGTAATGAGAGAAAAATCCCATGTCCCTATTAAGTCCTGAAGCAATGCAATCAAATTTTCAAATAAATTCGATCTCAGCAGCTGCTCTTTGAAACCTTGATTTAGTATTCACCTGTTTTAGCACTGCAATTAGCAAATTTTTAATGGAGTGATCAGGAGGACTGAAATGCTGATCCACTGGTTTTAGAGTGTTGTGATTTCTGATGTCAGATTTGTGGCCATTAAACAGGGCTTCATCCATCCTTTGCCAATGTAAGATTTTTTCAACCTCCACTTTCAGAACTGTATTGTTTTAGCCCTCCTGACACTATCAAAGATAATTATAACCTCCCCCTTGCATCACAGTGTCTGACTGTCTCACACTCTTTATTGCATTTACCCCTACAACACCCTCCTGAGGCAGGGCAGAACTATTACCCTCATTTTATGGGGGGGGGGGGCAAAAAGGCGTCGGGAAACCAGGGGGGGGGCAAGGATTTGAACCACCAATATCCTAAATTGTGGGATAATACCCTCACTCCTGGACAATTCATCTATTGTCTCCTGATAGGGACATAAATCTACAGTGCTGTTTCTATCAAGGATCCTACATTCAGCTGCACTCAATCATCTCCCCTTATGTGCCCCAGAATCACATAAATGTAGGGTTGGAAGAAGTCTTGAGAGACTGTCAAATCGAAACCGCCTTCTACCCCAACTCTCTAGCAGGACCAAATAAACCCAGACCATGTTTGACAGGTGTCTGTCCAACCTTTGTATAAAAGTTTCCAGTCATGGGGAATCAGGCACCTCCTTTGGAAGCCTGTTCTAGAACTGAACTACTCTTATAATTAAAAAGTTTTACCTACTATCTAACGTAAAACTCCCCTGCTGCAGATTAAAGCCATTCATTACTCCTTGTCCTACCTTCACAGGACTTGAAGGACAATAGATCACTGTCCTCCTTGTAACAGCCCTTAACATATTAGAAAATTGTTTTCAGATTTCCCACAAGTTGTCTTTTCTCAAGACTAAAAATGCCCAGTTTTTTCTTTTAACCTTTCCTCAGAACTCAAGTTTTCCAAACCTTTTATTTTTTGTATTGAACTCTTCTGGACTCTTTCCAATTGGTCCACAGCTTTCTTACATTATGGCACCCTGAAGTGGACACAGGACTCCATCTAGGGGCTCACCAGTGCCAACTAGAATGGCACAATTACTTCCTGTGTCTTACGTATAATGTTCCTGTTGATACATCCCAGAATGATATTAGCCTTTTCTGCAGCTGTAGCATCTTGATTCATATTCAGTTTGGGGCCTATTCTAACCCCCAGGTATTTTTCAACAAAACTACCATCCTAGCCAGTTACTCCTAACTTTGTAGTTATACATTTTTCCCCCTTACCAAATGAAGTACTCTGCACTTTTCTTTACTGAATTTCATCTTACTGAATTCAGACAAATTCTCCAGTTTGTCAAGGTCATTTTGAACTTGTCTTCCACAGTGATTTCAACCCCAGCAATCCAGCTTGCAAATATTATCAGCATACCATCTACTCCATTTTCAAGTCATTAGTGAAAATATTGACTAGTACCAGACCCGAGATGGGTCCCTGAGGTCACTGTCTTTTATCTTGTTATGCACCCAGTTTATAGTATTTTTAAAAACTGAAGGTGATTGGGAGAGGTCCCAGATGATTGGAAAAAGGTGAATATAGTTCCCATCTTCAAAAAAGGGAAGGAGGGGGTTCTGGGGAACTAAGACCAGTCAGCTTCACCTCTGTCTCCAGGAAACTTAGGGATCAGATCCTCAAGGAATCCATGGAAGAAAGGAAAGTGATCAGGAACAGTCAGTGCAGATTCATCAAGAGATAATAATGTCTGATCAATCTGATTGCCTTCTATAATGAGGTGACTGCTTTTGTGGATGTGGGAAAAGTGGTAGGCATAATACACCTTGATGGTAGCAAAGCTTTTGACATAGTCTCTCACACCATTCTTGCCAGCAAATTAAAGGAGTATGGTTGAGAGAATGGATTATTAGGAGGATAGAAAGCTGGATAGATAATAGGGCTCAAAAGGTAGTGATCAACAGCTTGATGCCTAGCTGAGAAATGCTAACAGGTGGAGTACCCCAGCAGTTGGTCCTGGGGCTGGTTTTGTTCAAGATGTTCATTAATGACCTGGGCTGTTTTCACACACAGGGGGTTATTTCGATATAAGTCGTTTCGAAACAACTTATATTGAAATAACACCTTATTTCGAAATAACTTATGCCGAATTAACAAAAAGTTATTCAAAATAAGGAAAAAGGCGGGAAATGAAATAGCAAGTTCACAGTGTAAACATGCTATTTCGCTTGGGGAGGGGCTGCAGGCACAGGTGGGGTTCAGCGCTGGGCTGCACTGAACCCCGCGGGTGCCTGCAGCCCCCCTCTGCAGGCACCGGCGGGGACCAGCGCTGGGCTGCACTGACCCCTGTGGGTGCCTGCAGCCCTGCTCTGCCGGCCAGGGGACACCCCTCAGCTTGTTTCGAAACAACATGTTCACATGCATTGTTTCGAAACAACATGTTCACATGCATTGTTTCGAAACAACAATTTCAAAACAAGGTTGTTTCACCCCCAAATGGGGTTTAACTTGTTTCGAAACAACACCCTTGTTTCGAAACAACGGGTTCCTGTTGTTTCGAAACAACTGTGCATCGTGTGAACATGATTTTTTTTGTTTCGAAACAACCTCATTGTTTAGAAACAAAAATGCTGTGTGAACACAGCCCTGGAGAATGGTGTGGATTGCACCCTCAGCAAGTTTGCAGATGACACTAAGCTGTGGGGAGTGGTAGACACAATGAAGATTAGATAAAAAATATAAAGTGAGTTAGTTAGTCAAACTGGAGGATTGAGCCAAAAGAAATCCGAGGAGGTTCAACAAGGACAAGTGGAGAGGCCAACACACAGGGTGGAAGAATCCCACCTACTGCTACAGACTGACGACCAATTAGCAAGACAGCAGTTCTGCAGCAAAAGACCTGGTGGTTACAATGGACAAGAAGCTGGATATGAGTCAACAATGTGCCCTTATTGCCAAGAAGGTCAACAGCTTACTGGGCTACATTAATAGAAGCACTGCCAGTGGACAGAGGGTAATGAATACTCCCCTCTATTCAGTACAGGTGAGGCCACATTTTGCATACTGTGTCCTGATGGAGATGCATTGGGCTTGAACTCTTGTTCCTATCTTTCCTTTGCATCAGAATAATTTGCAGTGGTGCCTTTAATATAGCCTCCTTCAGGAACTGCCAGCTCTCTGGAACTCATTTTTCCCTTAGATTTTCTTCCCACAGGACTGTATCCACCAGTGCTCCAAGTCCTATATCATTTATGTCTCAGTCCTTTATGTCAGGTTCCATAATACTTCAAAGGAGACACTGGGCCCTGCAGTATTTCATAAGAGGCACAGAAGAATCCCCTGCAATGGATTATAAGGCAAAACTGGCATACAAAGTGGATGGGACTGAACCAATACAAAACAGGAGCCAACATGACAGAGAAATGGGGTCAGGGCTGTAAAGCCCTAGAGTTGCTGGCTATCTTCCCCCAGCCTAAGATCTGGTGCTTTCAAACGTCAGCAGGAAAGAGATTACACAGGGGAAGAGAGAAGAGAACAACTCATCTTTGCTTGTGATTTTATACATTGCAGCAGAAACAGGGATACAGCAGTTGAAAGAGGAGAAATTGTTCATGTGCCTGTTCAAAATGGATCCTGACTCCTGCTCTAGCAGAGCAGAGCTTCCAGAAAGTCAATGGATTAGATCTCTTTACAACTGGTCCTGTTGGGGGAGAATCCTCAGGTCCTTTAAAGCTACCATAGCTTCTGCAAAACCATGCCTCACCAGGCCCCTAGCATAAAGGGTGGGACAAGGAGAAAAGGAGCATATATGGCACATCTCTATGCTCAGGGATCCCTGAATCCTGGAAAAGCCCTTTGGAGCTTTGGGCAGCCAGTGTGAAGAAAAACAGCAATCATCCCCGCTTCTTTACATCAGACATGAAATAGATTGCTAGTTAGTTCAATGATGGGAGAAACCATAAAGGTGATTTAATGCCAGTTTTGCACTCTCTCTCTCTCTCTCTTTCAATCTCTATTTTCAATTCAAGATTACTTTTCATTGTGAAATTTACCTTTCATTTATTGAAGAAGAAAATGTTAAACATCAAAATGAAATAAAATGTTCACTCAGATAAAAATGAATTTTCTTAAACTTTTTTGGTTCACTGAAAAAAATTAATATTTTGTTTCATAGAATCATAGAATCATAGGGTTGGAAGGGACCCCACGAGGTCATCTAGTCCAACCCGCTGCCAAAAAAAGCAGGGCCACTCCCATTAGATCATCCCAGTCAGTGTTTTGTCCAGCTGGGACTTGAACACCTCCAGAGATGGAGATTCCACCACCTCCCTAGGCAACTTATTCCAATGCTTCACCACTCGCCTAGTAAGGAAGTTTCTCCTAATATCCAGCCTGGACCGCCCCAGCTGTAACTTGAAACCATTGCTTCTCGTTCTGCCCTCTGTTACTACCGAGAACAGTCGAGCTCCCTCCTCCTTGGAGCAACCCTTCAAGTAGTTGAAGGTTGCTATCAAATCCCCCCTCAGTCTTCTCTTCTGCAGGCTAAATAAGCCTAGTTCCTTCAGTCTTTCTTCATAGGGCTTGTGCTCCAGCCCTTTGATCATTTTGGTTGCCCTCCTCTGGACTCTCTCTAATTTGTCCATGTCCTTTTTGTAGTGGGGAGCCCAAAACTGAACACAGTATTCCAGATGTGGCCTCACTAGTGCAGAATAGAGGGGAATGATCACATCCCTTGATCTGCTGGTAACACTTCTTCTGATGCAGCCCAGTATGCCATTGGCCTTTTTGGCAGCAAGAGCACACTGCTGACTCATATCCAGCTTCCCATCCACCATGACTCCCAGGTCCTTTTCTCCAGTGCTGCTATTTAGCTGATCACTCCCCAGCCTGTAGCAGTACATGGGGTTTTTTCGTCCCAAGTGCAGGATTTTACACTTATCCTTGTTGAACCTCATGAGATTCCTCTTGGCCCACTGCTCCAATTTGTCTAGGTCTCCCTGAATCCTGTCCCTGCCCTCTAGGGTGTCTACCGTTCCCCCCAGTTTGGTATCATCTGCAAACTTACTAAGTGTGCAATCTATCCTATCATCCAGATCGTTAATGAAAACATTGAACAGAACTGGCCCCAGGACCGACCCCTGGGGCACACCACTTGTTACTACCTGCCAACTTGACATGGAGCCATTGATTCCTACCCGCTGAAACCGTTGTTCTAGCCAGTTTTCTATCCACCTTACAGTCCATGCATCTAACCCATACTTCCTTAATTTGCCAATGAGAATGCTGTGGGAAACTGTATCAAAAGCCTTGCTAAAGTCAAGGTATATCACATCAATGGCTCTTCCCACATCCACAAATCCAGTCATCTCATCATAGAAGGTGATGAGGTTGGTCAGGCATGATTTACCCTTGGTGAATCCATGCTGACTGTTCCTGATTACTCTATTTTCCTCCAAGTGTTTCAGGATGGATTCTTTGAGAAGCTGCTCCATGATTTTTCCAGGGATTGAGGTGAGGCTGACAGGTCTGTAATTCCCTGGATCCTCCTTTTTGCCTTTCTTGAAGATAGGTACTATATTTGCTTTTTTCCAGTCCTCTGGCACCTCCCCTGTTCGCCACGAGTTTTCAAAGATAATGGCCAACGGTACTGCTATCTCATCAGCCAGCTCCCTCAGCACCCTCGGATGCAAGTCCCCCCAGATTGAACAATGCCTCCAATTTTGAGTGACACTAAGTAAATCATAAAAGACATTCTTCCCACAGCTTTCAACAGAAGTGGTTCAACAAGAGCTGTTCTTACAGTATGCTGGTACAAGCCAAGCAGGAGAGGTAACTTAACTAAATGCATCTATGTTCATATGAAACAGTTTTACTCATCTGTAGTATAACTGATATGAGCCTCCAGTTCCCTATACCTTTAAGTCATTTACATCTACCAAACACTACCAAATCAGAAGAGTAGCATTTGCATTCAATTTTACACAGGATGTAAATGACTGCTCCATTGTGTTCTGCAGCTTCTATTACATTTTGGATATGGAAGACAAGACAGAAAGGTATCTTATTCCCCACCTCATGCCTACTTCATCAGGGCATGAAGCAATGCTAAAAACACTTGCACAGCCCAACAGAAATGTTCAGGAGGTGTAGGAGACACATTAACCCACCACACCTTTGGCCTGGCTAAAGAAAGGTCTACACTGGATTTCAAGCTCAACTTGTAGCTTTGACCTGAACAGAGAGAGAACTGCTCAAGGTGGGAAAACAGAGCAAAACCGAAGGACAAATCATAAAGTTATTGAGATGGAAAATTCAAAAGCAGCATAAATAGACTCTTCAGAGGAAAATTGGTCTTCCCTCCTACAGAGAGCATAAACAAACAATAGATGCTCATGTAAATAGGGAAAACACACTTGTTAGAGAAGATCCCTTTCCCTTTCAGTTGCAAAGTTCTCATTGGTAGGCAGTGATGCACAAAGAATTAACCTCAACAGGTTCTTCAAATATTTTAATCTCTTACCAGATCTGTCATTTTTTAAAAATCCTTTAAACTAAGACAGAATCATTTTTGGTGACAGACATTCAACATCTGCTGCCTTAATCATGTTTGTTTTAATGAAAGGGGTTTCATGTATAATTTATTCTTATACAGCACCTTGCACTTAGTGTCTAAAATCACTGAATCTCTCAGAGGCAGCTACTGTAAGTATTTCCGCCTGTTTGTGGATTGGGTGGACAATAATACAGCAGGGCAAAGTGACTTTGCCAAGGTCACATAGTGAGTGGGGTTCCAGCTGTGGCAAAAAAAAATGCAAGTGGTTGAAAAGTTCAAAAATGCAATTTGTTTCCAGTAATAGTCATAAAAATGGTCACATTTTTCAGTCAGTTTTACAGACTCCCACTGTTATTTACAGATGGGGAAACAGAGACACAGCACAAATTGTACCTCAGTTCTAGTTCAAAGTGCAAGCTATTTCAATAGTTTTCAATAGTTAAGACCTGAGTCAATGCTATTGTTCGTCAACTTTTTTTTGTGTCATTGATACTATTCAACATTTGTATTAGTGTTCGAGGAAACAAGATCACTGATAAAAGTTGCCAGTGAAACACAGATTGGAGGAGTGGTAAATAATGAGGAATAGGGAAGTCACAGTGAACCATCTACATCACATGGCAAGCTAGGCCCATCCAAATAAAGTGGGTTTTAATACAGCCAGATGCAAAGTCATACATTCAGGAATAAGGAATGCAGACCATACATACAGAATAGGAGACTATAGCTTGGAAAGCCAGTGCTCTGAAAAGGATTTAGGGATCATAGTAGACAAGCCAGTGAACATAGGACACCCAGTTCAATGCTGCAGAAAAAGAGTCTAATGAAATCACTGGATGTATAAACAGGGGAGTAGTGAGCTGGAGTAGAGAAATGACATTTCCTCTGTATGCAGCACTGGTGAGAAGAATGATGCAGGGCAGCATCCCAGTTCTGATGTCGATTATTTTTTAAAAGATGTTGAACTACTAGAGAGGGTGCTAGAAAGGGGCACAAAAATCATTCTACTGCTGGGGCAGATATATTCCACTGAGAGACAAACTAAACAGACTAAAGTCTTCGGTCAAAAAACCAGCGAGATGAGTTGTGATTACATCGTTATGGTAAGAAAAGAATGGGTACTAGAACACTCTTTAATTTAGAAGAGAAAGGGCAAATAAGAATGACTTCCTGCAAACTGAAGTAGACAAATGCAAATTAGCAATTATGAGCAAAAGTTTAACAATGAGAGTGATTAGTCACTGGAACAAACTACCAGGGAAATGTCAAAGTGGCAGCCGTGTCAGTTTAGTTCAGTGAAACAAACAAGGAGTCGTTGGGCAATTTTAAAGACTAACACATTTATTTTACCACAAGCTTTTGTTGGGGAAATCTCACTTCATCAGACTCTTGAAGATGGAGAACTTATAGAATGGAAAGGAAAAAATTCAGGGAAGTATAAGTCATAGGATCACGTCAGAATCTCACAGCAAATCAAAGCAGTTGTTTAATTCAAACAGTGGAGAACAGCAGATTAGAGGCTGGCAAGGTAAAATGAAGGAAAAATCACCTGTTGTAATAAGACAAGAAACCAAAATCCCTATTTAGCCCTATGGCAATGGTGTCAAATCTGCATATGAATTCAACTTCTGCATTTTCTCTTTGAAGCTTTGATTTATAATCCATTTCATTAAGTATGGCAATTAACAAATCATCAGTGGAGTGATCAGGGAGATTGAAGTGTTTTCCTATTGGTTTTTGAACAGTGATTTCTGATATCAGATTTGTGTCTATTTATTCTTTTGGGCATTGTAGGTGATGACCAGTGGTGTTCTGTTGTTTTCTTTCTTGTGCTTCTCCTGTAGTAGTTAACCACTGGATACCTGTCTGGCTCTGTAGTTTTAAGTATGCTTGATAGAGATCCTGAATCTGTTTGTTTCCAAAGCATCTGATGACATGGGATTTTCTCCCACAAAAAAAAAGCTCATGTGATAAATAAATTTGTTAGTCCTTAAAAGTGCCACACTCCTTGTTTGTCTCTGAGGGATCAGAACAAATGTAGTTATATCTTAAGGCTTGACTGGAGACAATGGATCATGTGGTGTGTCCTGGACGAAAGCCTAAGGGATGTAGGTAACTATAGGGGTCATTAGGTGTTTGGGATAGGGTGGTGTTTGTGTGTCCATCACTAATTTGTACTACAGCGTCCAGAAAGTGGATCTCCAGTGGGGAGTGTTCCAGGAGAAAGGCTGATTGTGGAGGTGGAAATTGTTGACATCTCTATGGAACTCTTCAAGGGCATCCTATCTGTGGGTTCAGATGATGAAGATGTGATCAGTGTAGCATAATAGAGGAGTGGTACTTGGAGACAAGAGTGGAGGAAGTGTTGGTCTAAGACAGCGAAAAAATGTTGCCATAGGGGAACACTTCAGTCTCCCTGCTCACTCCATTGATTATATGTTAATTGCCATATTTAAACAAAAGGATTATGAATCAAAGCTTCAAAGAGAAACTGTAGAATTGGAATTCATATGCAGATTTGGTATCATTGCCTTAGGGTTCAATAGGGATTCTTACTAAAACAGGTCATTTTGCCTTCTTTTCACCTCACCTGCTTCTAATATGCTGTTCTCCACCAACTGAATGTAAACAATTGTTTCGATTTGCTGTAACAGTCTGACCTGATCCTATGATTTACACTTCTCTGCATTTATGTTCCTCCCATTCTGTAAGTTCTCCATCTTCAAGCATCTAAGTGGGATTTCCCACTATGTAAGCTCATGTAAAAAATATTTTTTTTAGTCTTTGAAAGTGCCACAAGGATCTTTTTTTTTTTTTTTTTTAACCAGAGGAGTGGTAGATTCTCTCTCTTTTGGAATTGTCACATCAAGACTGGGTGCCCTTCTGGCAGATATGCTTCAGGCAAACAAGTTACTGGGTGGGCTCAGAGCAGGAATAATGGGGTGAAATTTAATGGTCTGTGTTAGACAAGTCAGACAATCTATGGTCACTTTTGGCTGGAATTGTATAAATCCATGATTCCAGGATAAAACATATACTCTACTCCACCCATTTTTTAAAAAAATATGGATTTAGAACTTTCTTGTTATACACATAAGGCAGCACATAGGCCATGAAACCACTAGCATGGGGCAAAAATACAATTAACGTACTACTAATATTGAAACTAAGAACTATAGATGGAGAAGATTATCTGATTTACATTAATCATCTTATTGATCTGTTCAGTTAAATTACTCACCCACAAAGAGTTTGCAGGGTTAAGGTCTGAGAAAATACTTCATGATTTATTTGAGGTTAGTCCTGCTATAAGCAGAGGGTTGGAGTAGATCAATGGTTGTCAAACATTTTTCCTCAGGACCCAGTTGAAAAAAATAATTTATGCCCATGACCCTACAATTACATCTTTGAGTAATACATTCCAGTCTTTTGGCAGTGGCAGCAAGGGGTGCTGCAATCCAGTGCCTCAGGGTCTGCGACCCAGTACTGGGTTCTGACCCCAAGTTTGACAACCACTAGACTAGATGACCCCCTTGTGGTCTCTTCTAAGCCTAATATTCTACAGTTCTATGTTTTAGTCCATTGTTATTACATTGAATTATATTATAACAAAAACAAAACAATGAACAAACAAACAAACAAAACCCTAATGTATTCTTCACCATAATTGCTTTGTTTGCTGTTTCCATTTCATCTAGTTTGAACAGGGAAACTATACTAATGTCACTTTCACTGTTTTGTTCCCTAAGCTGTTTCAAATTTGAGCCCCTGGTATCAGATCTGACAGCATGCTCTTGCTTTTGGTTTTCAGCTACTTTGGGAATTTCTTCCTTCAAAATCTCCCATTTTCACTGAAATTTTAAAATTTTCCTGAAAATATCTCCATTTAAAATGCATTTTGACTTTGTGTCTTTCCTCCCCTTAATTTTATAAAATTAGTAGAGTCCTAGAAAGCAGAGATATTCTACCCTTTTTGCAATGTCAGTTGATAGTACAAAGCTATTAATTGAGTACAAGTATAAAGAAAAGAGGCATTTTTAGTCTCTGAACACCAGTAATGGGTTTGATATCTAAGAAGCAGAAGCCATCATCATCATCATCTGGAGAATTTCTTCTAGAAGAAGAAAAAGCAGGTGGAATATAAAACATTTCTTAGGATGATAATGAGAAGTACAGCTTAAAAATGGAGCACAAGGTCAAGCTCAAGGCAATTTAACTGAAAAGAGGCAATTTTCTCTTCTCAGCATATCTGCTTTCATACAAGGGCTAAGATTCTACAATTCCATTTTGGCTTCTCTTTGAATAATTTTTTTTGGCACAAAAAATGAAGAAGCAAATGTTTAAGTTGCAGGATGTTCTCTAGAGTAGAATAATGGGCTCTGACATTTTGCCCTTTCCAGGACCAAGCTGGTTTGACTATCTGTACATGTCATCCCCTACAGCAGACATTTTTTAACCTAGTCCCCCACACACCATCTATGCAGATTCCAATCTTCACAGAGGAAGTGGCTCTGAGGAGAAATTAGCTGTCAATGTAAAGCCCACATCCTTCAGCACTTTGACAGACAGGTTCAATAGTTAGCTAACCCACAGCTCTATTCTGATAATGAAGAGTAACGTGAAATTCTCCCCTGTGCAGAGGATCAGCATAAATCTTATGCTTCCCTTAAATCCCAGTTAAGTCCTATTTTGAACATTTGTGTGGCACAGATGCCTTGTGCTGGCCCACATCACAGGCATGAATTTCACCCAGTACTTAACAGTTAGAAATGGATTCCAACTACAAAATTGGGATCCAGATCTGAAACACTCCAAAATTGAGATGCAGGTTTGACCCAGACTTTGTTTTTAGTTCATTGCGAAGACAGGTACAAGTGGCCTCTTGTGACACTGTTTGGATTTTTAGAATGTCCTTTCCCCAGTTTAATAGTAATCATATGTAGAGTTTTCATTCAGACCCAACCATTAATAATTTTGGTAACATGCATTTGTTATACAAATAAAAACTCAAAAGATAAATCTCATGACATAGACTTCAGAAAGGTTGAACAAAATAATCCACTTTTTCTTTTCAGAAGATGGTAAGAGTTAGAAGGATAAAGAACAAACATGATGAAAGTGCAGTTCCTTACATTCTTGGAATTAAGAGATGGAAAAGCCCTGTTAAAGCAGTATGTTTATTTATTAATGGAGCATGTTTTGAAAACATGAAACTACTTTAGAGAATTACAAATTATCAGCTAAATCATTTTCTTTGATCTGATCAAGATCTATTCTACATCCTAGAAAAGGCAACGTAACTCTCTATGTATGCAACAAGGATCATTCACTCATTGCTGAAATTTTACCAAGCTGGAGCTTGGTGGCCATTATGACATAAGCAACACTACAAAACCTTCACTGACAGATTCCTTTTCGCACTGAGATTCACCTGGCACAAAAGATTGAAAGAGATCACCGAAAGCTATTAATGGTTACTTGATTCTGTGGGCAAATCTGGGAAACTCCTCAGATGACTAATTACTACCTTGGTGCTCTAACTTATGACAGTTGTGTATTGTCCCCTAAGGGAGACTGAGCAAAGCTGTGGTAACCATATTTTGTTCTACATCTTCATTAAAGATCTGGAGGAAGGGGTGGCTTGCATGCTCAGCCAGTTTGTAGATTGACACTAAACTGGTAGCCGTGATGAAGGGCATGGATAGGATACTAAGTGACCTCTACAAATTGGAGGACAGAGTCAAAAGAAATCTGATGAGGTTCAACAAGGACAAGAGCAGAGGTCTTGTACTTAAAATGAAAGAATACTATGCATTGCTCCAGACTGGAACTGACTGGCTAGGCAGCAGTTCTGCAAAAAGAGACGTGTGGGTTACAGTGGACAAGAAGTTGGATAAGAGTCAACAGTGTGTTCTTATTGTCAGGAAGGCTAATGTCATATTGGGCTACATTAGTAGGAGTGTGGCTAGTGAATCAAAAGGAAGCTCTTGTTTAGTCTGCAGACGAGAAGAATGAGAAGATTTAATAGTGGCATTCAACTACCTGAATGGGGGTTCTAGGGAGGATGGAGCTAGGCCAGCAGTTTCCAACCGGTGACCCGGGGGCAAAAAATGACACATGGGGAGTTTTAAAGTGGCCCATGGTTCCCCTACTGACTGTAGAAGGCATAGTGCTTTTCTATGGGACTGAAAGACTAGTGCAGGCTCCTTGCTGCAGCCAAGGGGACAGGAAAGCAGAACTCCTCTCCTCTGTTTGTAGCAGGGAGCATGGCAAAGTGGTTCACTTGGGTCCTTAGGTGTTGGGGTCCCTGCTGGAGCCAAAGGGGGGAAGCGCTGATTTTCTTTCCCCCTAGCTGTGGAAGGGAACGATTGCCTAGGCACCCAAGTGGAGTGCACATGGCTACAGGATGTGTGCTGTTTCCATGTTGTAGCCATGGAAATGGGAGATTAGCGAGGAGGCAACTTTCTCACTGAAGTCCTTCCATCTGGCTCCATATTGTGTGTGTGTGGGGGGGGGGAGCTGCTGGAGGAAACTGGTGGCTGCTTAGTGTTATACAATGATATATGTGGCCATTGACAGAAAAAGGCTGGGACGCACTGAGCTAGGCTGTTCTCAGTGGTGTCAGACGACAGAACTAGAAGCAATGGTCTCAAGCAGTGGCCAAGGTCTAGGTTGGATAATAGGAAAACCTTTTCCACCAGGACATGATGAAACACTGGAATGAGTTACTATGGAGGTGATGGAGTCTCCATCCTTAGAGGTTTTTAAGGTGCAGCTTGACACAGCCCTGGCTGGGATGATTTATTTGGGGTTGGTCCTCTAGGTGATCTTCTGAGGCCCCTTCCAACTATAATAATATACAAGTCTATCCCCAGAACATCCCCTGTATTAAGCTAGAAGTGGAGCAGTTTAGTGAGAAGTAGGTTGCCCTCACTGAGAACTTTTCCACACCAGAGTTCCCAGTTCACCAGTCATTGCTAGACTACAGCTTCTTTTCACTATCTGAGTAATGTGGGGGAAAGAGAAGCTAGCCATTAGAGACAAAATGTCACTGTGATCATCAGTCAAAACTGATCAGCTTCATGGTGTTTACACCAGAAAAAGCAAGAGAGAGATTTTGAAAAGTGACAGAAATATTTAGAAGCACAAGTTGTTGGAACTTATCCTCCTAAACACCATGGGCACATCCACACGCAGATTTTAAATCGAGAGAGGACCGGTTATTTCAATTTAAAAACAGTCAGGTCCACACGATGTTTTCTTATTTCGAAATAAGGAGCTGGGTGCCCCTGATCACTGTCTCTGCTGCCAGGGAAGTGGCAGGGGAAGCCAGGCACCCCCGATCCCTGTCCCTGCTGCCAGACAAGAAGCAGGAGAAGCTGGGGCATCTCCAATCCTTGCCTCCGCCACTCTGGGAAGTGGTGGGGAAGCCTGGGGCCCCAACCCCTTCCATGCCAGCAGAGAGCCAGTGGCAGGGGATTGGGTGGC
>ML682058.1:4276014-4298540 GCA_007922195.1 Podocnemis expansa
GTGTGTGTGTGTGTGTGTGTGTGTGTGTGTGTGTGTGTGTGTGTGTGTGGACCTGTTAAATCGATTTAACAAGTTTTATTTTGCTTTGGTTAAATCAATTTAAGTTAAATTGATTTAACCACTTGGGCGTGGACATAGCCCATAAATACTTTTGAAAATCTCCCCCAAATCACTGTAATTACCCACAGTTCAGTCAAGGTTAACATGAAAGGCTTCATGATGCATAAGCAGGTGCATTGAGTGCATAAGTACAAGGTCAAAATGATGAGAAGGAAAGGGAACCTGATCCAATTTACTTCTGCCTGGTAGCAAGGATCACCTAACTCAGATATTCCCCCCCCCCTTCACAGAGGACTTTAACACATATACTCACTGAAGTAAAACAAAAGTATTAATAGTAATAATTAATTGCCCAATATACTAAAGAGCCAGCTCTGAAATGAAAATGTGGGCCAGATCCCAACATGAGTACCACTGATGTAAATCCACAGGAACCCATGAAGTTACTTGAGATTTATGCCTCTGTGACCAATGTCAGAATTGCCCATTGTCTGGTTTAAAAAGAAAGAAAGACATCCTTTTGTGTGGAGTGGCACACACAAACTGATAAGTGATCCAAGCATCCCACTGGGAATTTATTTTAAATCGTATGCTTTTTATACATTTAAGATGGGAAACAGCTGCCTAATAACATATCTGTTTTCTAATACCATCTGCCTAGAATGAATCCCTCTAACAAACCCAAGCTGCCCATGTGCTATACATTTCTGAAGTTTCAGCCTCTCTGCAGTTTCTTCTCCAGGTTGAAAGAATAAATCCCTGTCATGTTCACCCAGAGCAAAGCATTAGGACATTGGCCATCTGTTGTTTATTTGTGAGGTTATCTTATCTCTATTGAGCCTTGGCATCCCAGAACATAGCATAACTCGGCCATGTTTCATTTTTCTCCTTTCCCATAACAGGACATTAAAAGTTGTCCCATTAAATCAGATAAACCCACATACATACCTTTAAGAGAAAAAATGACTCTCAAATGCACTTTTAAAATAGACTGAACAAGACATTTCACTCTGACTAAAAACAACAATTGATTACTTTAAAACATATTTATTGAGGTTTAATGTCTCTGAAAGGAACTAGCCCTTCAATTTTCAAAAAGTAGAGTTATTATTGCACTTCCTGCTCATATCCACAGAATGCTGAACTGTTCAGCACTTTTACTTCCCACACAAAAAATCATTTATTCCTCAACAGGACTAGATCATGGCATTTAGACAGAGGACTGCTTTATAGGCTGATAAAAAGCTGCACCAGTCCAGAAGATATTTTGCCTCAAAAAGGCACCTTGCTTTCAAGAACTGCTAGCGCACTGGAGGAAAAGAGCAATCTGCGACCTCGCCTATTAAGCAATGCCTCGCACTTCCACCCTACCTGCATGGCTGTCCAGCTCAGGTCAGCCACTGGCTCTGCCTTCTCCCTGCCTTCTTTCTGGGAAGAAATCTCTGGGTTTGGGAAATTCAACAGCAATTCTAGCTGACCTTTAGTCAGGCAGAGCAATGTAGCAGGAGACTCCTTACTTCCTGTATAGCTGCATAAGATCCATCACAATCTTGCCCTTAACTCCAGTCACACTGCTGACTGATAACTAGAAAGCCAGCAAGGATAGGCAAAACAGGGTAGCAACACAAACACTTACAGGAAGATTGCTGTGATTCAGTTTAATTGTGACAGTGGCTCCTCCATCCTCATTGAACAAAATGGACAAGTTCCAGGGAGCAATGTTACATTTCAGACATATAACTCAATGCACAGCATCACCCAAGCAGCTCTTTATAACAGTGCTAGAAATGCTCCAGCAAAGATTTGAAGGGAGACACAAAGAATTATCAGTCCCTTTTTAGCTTCTTGGAGATTCAGTTTATTAACCACAGTTTGCACAAGGTCAAGGAGGTTCCTTTCATCAAGCCAGTTCCTCAGATGGCATAATAGACATAGCTCTTTTGAGATCAATGGAGTTAGCCCAAGGCATCCCAGTTGAGACTTGGACCTCAGTGATGTTTCTTTTTCTCTCACTTCTGAATGGTTTAGCTTCCATAAGGCAGACGAGATAAGGAGCCTCCCATGAAGACTGGAACACCAAAGACATATCTACATTGGAGCTAGAGGGGTAATTAGAGTCTCAGGCAGAACATGCTAGTGTTGATGGAGCTACCAGACTAAAATAGTAGTATACCTTTGGTTGTAGTGGCAGGAGATGGCATTAACCCTAAGTATTAACCCAAAGCTCAAACCCAAGGAATGTACTCAAGTGGGTCACCTGTCTTGCAGTCCCTGCATCCACACCTCAGTCAGAATTAGCTCACTGAAACAGCAGTGTTGCTGTTGCTACATGAGTAGCGATCAGGCCTAGTTCAGGTATTTCTGCTAGACCTGGAAGTTACACCTCCAGCTTCAGGGTAGACTTCTGCACTCCCAGCAATAATCTGCACTGTCGGAAAGTCAGGTGAACAGGTTTCCATCCTCACCTGCTGTCAGTCATTCCTTTTTAAAAATGTTAATAAATGCTGGGATTGTGTTATAAGGGACTAAGGTGAGGAACTCCTGCTTTGGGTGGTATAGCTAAATAATCAGTGTATTTTGATCAACAAAACAGTTAGCTTCACAAACAGGCCGCAGGAATCGAATCAAAACCTCTCTCTGGCAAAGAAGGTTATCTCCCTCTACTTCAGTCTGCCTAGGTTGCTTGACTCTTTAAGGCCTGACCTGAAGCCCAAGACTGAGTTCAATGAGATTCAGATGATGCCCTTAAATTACAAGCTCTTTGGGGAGGGTCACATCTTCTTACGCACTCCAACCCTGACTAGGACATTTGATACAATCAGGGTCAATTTTCAGAAATGCAGAGACAAAACATTGACTCCTCATGGGTACAGTGTCACGCTGACCTTGAATAAGACCTCCCTCTGTTTCTCTGATATTACCACATCCACCTTCCTTGGCAGTAAATTGCCACTACTCCCATTCTTTTGCCTCTGTCCTGGAGCGGTCCAAAATAATTTCTGATTCCACTTTGCATTCTTGGTGTGCTGCCACTCTGGCAGCCTTTGCCCAGGCATGCACCAAGTAAGCTGGAGAATGAGGCCATACTAACAGAATGGCACACAATAGAAGATAACCTGGTAAGTGCACAAAAAGTGGAGGCAGGCCTTGCAGGGGTGGGGCAGGGTGATTCAAAAGTCCTAAAATAGCCCAATGGCTGAAACTAAGCTCTGATTTTGGCTATATGTGGACTTGCCCCTTGTGATGTTTGCCCAGTTTGTGAAATAAACTAACCTCTTTCCACACCATCACCTCAGTACCTCCCTCACCTATGCTAAGTTCACAGTGCTGCCCACTATGAGCTTGTCTACACAGGGAAATTAAATTGCGATTAAAGTAGGGTATGAATTTAATGTTGAATAACAGGGCCATCCCTGTGGGGTGGGAGAGACTAGGGTGACCACCCTAGGTCCTGCAGTTTGGTGGACCCTGCACTGTCCCACCCCCAGCCCCAGGCTACCTTCCACACCTTTATGGAGGTGGTGGGCCAGCAGGGAGCCAGCCATTTCAGAGGCGGGGAGCCAGCCAGTCGGCCCAGGGTTGGGGCAGGAGTATGGAGACTGGCCTCTGGCCCAAAGTAGCCCTATCCTCCACATGCTGATGGGCTCTGGGCGCCACTCACCCCTAGGGATGGCCTTGCTGAATAATTGCACCTGACTAACTCCCTGTGTGGTAACTATCATTGCAGAGTAAAAACATTCTGAATGATCTTAAGGCACTCTAATTACATATTAGAAACATGCCCAAAAGGAGTTAACCAGGACAGCTATCATGGAATATCTCTATATGTAGACAAGCTCCTTGATACATACACATCAGATGCCTGCGACAGGCGTATTTATTGGGCCTACTTCTGAACTTGAGTTACTAGAAGCGTTTTAGAAGCATGGAATCCTGTGGCACTTATGGACTAAAATTTATTTATTGTTGCCCCCTTTGGAACTTAGAACAGCTTTGTACCCATTTATATTTTCAGTGTTTAAATTGTCATATATTAGGTATACTCCATGCACTATATTTGGATTATTAAATCCATTTAAAGTGCTTTATTGGGCTCCTTAATGAATCATTATTAACCAGCACACCACACAGACTTGTTTCCCAAAGTATCCTATAGAAGCAATTTCCTTTCCCCTTTGCTTTCTGCTGCTACTTGTTAAACAGGTGCTTAATAAGGGCTGGTTTTATATTTCTCTCCCTGTGGGGGATAAGGGAGGATTCAAGCTAAATGAATGCTCTGCCACGAATGAGTGGGCAGCACTCGACTCGTGGAGCTTAGCCTTTGCATTGTGTGTTGTGATGCATATGTCACAATGTCATGATACTTTAGATTTCTTACCTTTCCTCATGCACTTGTCTTCACTGTGTGGACAAAGGTGAAAGTAAGAATGGATGGGGATCTTTCAGATCACTGGGTATGCCAGAATTTTCCAGAGGGGTAGCCATGTTAGTCTCTGTATAGCAAAGCAGCGAGAGTCCTGTGGCACCTTATAGATTAACAGATTTCTTCAAGCATAAGCTTTTGTGGGCTACAACCCACTTTGTCAGTTGCATCTGATGAAGTGGGTTGCAGCCAATGTTCCCTCTAATGGCCCAATACAGCTGAGCAACACATGTTGCTCATTGCACGTCCCCCCCTGCGCCGGCCCAATCCTGCTCCCCCGATGGCCTGATCCTGCCCTCCCACTCAAGCTCCGCTGCCCAGCCTCCTGGCAGCGAGGGTGGAGCAGCCAGGCCAGACTACCCCCAGCCGGCCACGCCTCCCTGGGGGGTGGAGGGGGCTGGTGCAGAGCTCCGGCATGTGGGGTCGGGGCCCTGGAGTGGCCTGCTCCCAAAGAGTTTGAGACACTTTGCCCCCGGCCCATCCTGGCCATGGATCAAGAAATAAAACAATCAGGAGTCATGTGGCACTTTAAGACTAACAGATTTATTTTTCGCATGAGCTTTTGTGGGAGAAAATCCCACTTCCTCAGATGCTTCGAACATGGGTGAACTTACAGAAAGGCTTATTCAGGCCAGGGGGTGGGGCAGGGAGCCCCAACCCCACATGCTAGAGCTCAGCACCAGTCCCCTCCACCAACCGGGGAGACACGGCTGGCTGGGGATAGACTGGGCTGGCTGCTCTGCCCCCACCGCGGTGAGGCTGGGCTGCCAGGCAGGTGGAGCAGCCGCTGGCCCTGATGGCTCGTGCCTCCCCCCGCCCGTTCCCCAGCCCCTACGAGTTGGAAGGGAGGTGGTTTGGACCATGGAGATTCTGCGCATGCTCAATGAGAGCTTACTCTGACCAGGAGTTTTAAAAACTCCCAGCTCAGAGTGGCTCTCTGGGCAGGGACTGCAGCTGCCGGCCGTGTGCAGCTGGCAGTGTTCCCTGCACCAGGCAGTGCCGGGGGCTGCACAGCCATGCAGCTTATAGGGAACATTGGGTAGCCCACGAAAGCTTATGCTCAAAGAAATCTGTTAGTCTATAAGGCGTCACAGGATTCTCGCTGCTTGAGGTATGGCAGAAGCAGGAAAGAAAAAGTTGAGCACAGCTGAGGGAAAAGAAAAAAAAACTGTAACTGCCAGTGAGCACAACATAATATCAAATGCCATTTCAATGTAAGGAAGCTGAGCACTGGAGCATAGCAAGAATTAATTCCAAGAAGGAAGCTCAAAGCAAACAGACACCACCACACCACAGGTCAAGGTTATTGTAACTATAGATTGAAATAAGCGAGCCAAGATCTTTGCTCCATTTGTTCTTATCTTTTATCCAAGAAACGTTAATAACAAGTCACTAAATGTAAGTAACTGGGGAGTTTGGGTAACTCAGGTGGCAATAAATCAAACTACTTCCATTGTTTCATGTTATCTTTTCACATCCTAGAAAGACAAAATGTAAAAATGAAAATATTGTGGTTTGTATGAAAAGAAAACTTGGTCCAAAAATGTGGAAGCAAGAAATCATCTCTTAAACAAAACACTGTAATTCTTCTATTGGTGCTGCACATTATGCGTAAATCAGAAATTTTTCCTTACATTATTCATGAAAATAGTTGTAAATTTGTTTTGTGTCTGCATAATCTCACGCTTCGTGAAATCTGACAAAATTGGGGTTACCATGTTGAATTCAGGAAAAACACAGGGAATATGCACATCTTCATTGCACACCATTACACTTCTGAAATTACACCATTTTCTTATTTTTTAAAAAAAGCAACTGGTTTGTACAATTTGCAAAAAAATAATAAATTTTGGATTTTTCAGCAAAAGGTGTAGCTACTCACATTTAGATTTACTCAGGTTTCTTAGAAATCTAGCCAGAGCCCAGTAATGCTTCTCCTTAATTATGTGCATGATTGACAGATTGAGAGTACAAACCAGTAAATAGCCTCAGACCTTGTTTAGACCAAGATTTGTAGGTATGGTATTAAAACGCTAATTAACACATTTTAAAGGTCTACTGTAGACAAGACAAGCTGCCTTTATGACATGCAAATTAGGTTCCTAAACTTAAAGCTCACTGTGAATTCCAGAACAGGAGCGAATTAAGACAAAATACCATTATAAATCCAGACTAACTTCAATAAAGTTACTCCCGATTGACATGACTATAACATAGATCAAAATCTGTCTGGATCAAGGTTCAAATATAAGTCATGTCCTTTATTTTTTTGATTCTAGTGGAAGAAGAAGTAGGGAGGAGTCTTTCAGGGAAGAGAATATATGGAGAGATGTGATAAAAGGATGGACTTTGCAAAAAGCAGCAAATAACGGGGCTTTTGGTAGAAGATTCTCATTTGTTTTTATACTCTCAGGTGGGTCTGGACCATGCACAAGAGGGATATTTGTAGAGGCTTTTGTGAATGCACTCTAAGCAGTATGGAGTTCTAGTACAAACACACCACTGATCTTAATTATTTGAGTTAGACTATTAATGATATAGTCAGCCATTTCATTTCATCCCAGAACCATTTCTGAGCTTTACAAGCTAATGTAACTAAATTCTAGCCAACTCAGTGGTGTGCCAATTGTCACACATTGCATAACCCAGAATTAAAAAACATAGGCTGCATCTAGCCTACGGAATGATTCTGTCCATTTCCTTAATGCAGACACTAGAACAAAATGGCCTCCTTCACACGGCATGTATGTGCAAGATCATGATGCATGCATACAGTATGTGCAGGGCCATGCTGTGTGAAGGAGGCCATTTTGGACCACATAAGAGGCAAGTGTACACGTGAACACCTTACTAAAAATGTGATGGCACACTACTATGCAGACTCGAAGAAATATGCACCACTTTGCTGATGCCCACACTAGGGTTAGCGGAAGGCTCTTCAGCACCAAAATCACAAGCCTTGAGTTTAAAGAGTGACTCTGTTAGCTGTACGTGAGTGCAATGAAAGTAACACTAACATATGCTTCTTTTCTTGCTACAAACAGTTCTACATACAACCCCTTGCACTATTTATTTATTTGCATGTGAAATAATTTCTGCAGAGAACTGTGTGACAGATTAGAAGTGTACAACTGTGTGGACTACAGTCCCTGAGCACTTAGTTATGCCTCATAAAGCCCCTAAAGATCATTCAATGGTGCTGAAACACATGCAGGAAGTTTCTTCCCCACTATACTACCACTGGCTGCATTTTTTCATGTAGGTGCTGATGTGAATTTCCTGCTAGAATTTGGCCCAGTGTATATGCAGGTATGCATTCGCCCAACTTTAAAGGCAGTCAACTCTGGGGTGAATTTTTAACAGTGAAAAGCAAAACTACACCCCTGAGCAACATAAGTTACACCAACATAAGCACTGGCATGTACAGCATTATAGACTGGCTTGAATGCTGCTTGGGAAGATCTTTCAAGACATTTGTCCTACTGCAGATTGGCATGTATCCTCCCATGTTTGGCTTTGCACCCTGTTGCAATTGTCTGAATTACACTACTGCTGAGTTTCTGTGAGAATTATTTATAGTAAGAGCTAGTGAAGCTGTGCCCTTTGATTTCATACTGCAGCCTTTTTATTCCATGGGCTGTAGCCAAAATCTCAGCTTCTCATTGCCTTATCTCAACTTGCTCTCATGCAAAGTCTGCAAATGATGCACATCACCATCACTGGAGACACAAAACAAGTGAGCTAATCCTTGGCTCCTACTGAACTAGTACAATGCAACTGTAAATTAAGCAAGAGAGCATTGGACTGATATATAAAGCCAAATAAACCATTTACTAAAAATAAGCAGCCCTCAAAGAGTTATGAAGCACATTATAGCCAACAGAATTAAGTTTTACAAAGACATGAGAACATCCTAAAGTTTTATGAAAGCATGGGTTTGTGAAATTTGAGGCATGTGAAAAACAGCTCACCCTTTGGCTGGGGCATATGAAGGCATTTCAGGTTCCTACTTAACAGTGTAGCAAGAGGTAGAATTGAAGTTCTCCTGCACCCACACTTATACAGTCTGTAAAATACACAAAAACTGCCTCAAAGCCATTTGAAGTCAGTGGAAAAAATTCCACTGAGCTTAATGGGCTTTGGTTCAGGCCCTTAGTTACTTTGCAGTCAAATCAAGGACATTTAATATGAAGGAAATTACTAACATCAAGAAAATCACCCGTTAAGGCAACATCATCATTGCCATGAAGCTCAGCTCATAAGTCTCACCACTCATACATCAACCTATCCTAATTCTCTCATACTATTTGGCTTCACAGGAGTCTTCTTTTAGTACCAGCATGGAACTACTGCCAGTTCCACACAATTAAACCAAAGCACAACAGACCAAACGCCTACCTCATCAAGTTTCATGTTGAAGGAACATTGCAGTGACCCCCTTTGTGCACACTCCTGTAATATAATCTGTGTGCCTTTTCTGTTCACCGTGATCATGCTGTTGTGTATGATCTAATGCAGTGGTTCCCAACCTAGGGTCCAGGGACCCCCAGGGGTCTGTGGACATGTTGCAGGGGGTCTGTGGAGCCTCTCCCTACCGGGGCCAGAATCCAGCTGCAACTCCGATGCTCCTCGCCAGGGCTGCCTCTCTCCACCTGTGGCTGGAGCCCAGCAGGAGGATTGGGCCATGGCGGCTCCTCAAGAGGGCAAGGACAGGGGGGCCATAGCCGCTGTGGCTTGGCTCCCCAGTGGCACAGGCCATGGTGGTGGCAGCACCACTTACCCAGGACTGAGTCTGCTTATGTGGGCCAGATTACATAATCAGTGGGGGGGGGCACAAAGATTTTTTTTTTGTTGTTAGAAAGGGGTCCCCAGCCTGAATAAAGCTGGGAACCACTGATCTAATTTATCAAGTCAGGTGTTTTCTGAATGCTCATGACATGATCTACATTATTGATATGATAGCACGTTTTCTGCAACGGCATACATGTGAACAGATATGAAGCATGTCCCCAAATTTATTCCGTGTGGCTCAAGTGGGGGCAGGCAAACAGAGCTGTGTTCACACATCCAGAAGAAACATGCATAAAAGAGCAATGCAGCTCAAGCACCTTGTCCTGAGAGAGATGAATCACCTCACTGCAAGAAGTGTTGAAAAGAGAAAAAAAGACACACCTTGAAATGGATAAGGGTCTTTGTCATAGATTCCAACTTTTAAGCAACACTAAGAACTGCACCCTGCCTGCAGGAGAAGAGGCAGAGACTGGCTAAAAATCATCACAATCAAGCTTATGGGTAATCTGAACAGAGACTGAAAACACTGATCTTAGTTTATAAAGTTTAGTTTATCTTTTCTTTTATTTGATGGTGATTATTTCTTTGACTGAATTAATATCAGATTTTGCATTGATTTGCCTTCTACTCACTTAAAATGTTGTTGCAATGAATGAACTTGTGTTTGTTTTATCTAAAGCAGCACTGATATTGAGTTAGTATGTCTGAAAGCCTGACTGAGAGCAAAGCTGGTGAATATCAGTTTCTTTGATAAATTGACAGGCAAGGGTAAACGAGTGTGCAAGGCTGAGGGGTTGTGCACTGAACCTTGCAAGACCAATATTTTCAGGGTTTCATCTTCGAATGGGAGGTGGGGTTGCAAAGGGACACTGAGAACAGTCGGCGGGAGATTGTGGTTTGTTGTTTTCAGTTTGTTTACCTCAGGAGAGGGTAATAAAAACACAGGCAAAGCTAAAAATGGATGTCAGTGAGGCAGATGTAGAATTGGAGATTGCTTAACTTCTGGCCAAAGGGAGAGAAAAACAATGCCAGGAGGAAGAAAAAGAACAAGAGTTTACAAAGTGGCAAGCCAAAATGGAACTTAAAATAGAAGCTGTGATCGGGAAGGTTGGGGAAGCCAGACAATGGCATGTCCAGGAAGCTGAGGAGGATGCCCACAGATGTGCTTTGGGATTAAAGCAGCACGAATTAACCTTTGGTGTATTTAGAAAATCTTGAAAAAATGATCATCAGAGAGAGACATTGGAGCCTCTCAGGTGTCCCAGGTAGTCCAGCATCCCTTTCCACAGCTGAAAGACCAAGCTTTGAGGAACTGTTCTGTTTACCAAGAGACAGATGGTATTACATAACACTTCCCCCAGATCTACTAAACACCAGCAGTGGGAATCCCCAACAGTGAGAATCCCAGTCAAATGGACCTGCTAAGGATCTTCACCTAATAGAGAAGGCACTTCTGCAGCAAAGCTATTGACAATGATTAACAGGGAACTTTATGTGCAAATCTCTCCATCTCAGTTCCCCTTTCATGTCCTCTGTTGCTGTTAAGGACTGTGGCACCCCGAGAAAAGAATGGAGGGAAGATTTAGGGTCAAGAGTTTAAGGGACCACCAAATCACCTCACCTGATTTCCAGGAGATCAGAGGCCATCAACACCATCTACCACCCCACTCTAAAGTCATCAACCAGAGTTAGTCAAAGCATTTCAGCCCTCAGGAGATTCAACTGCTGTGTGCCACAGGCAGAGAACAGAAAGGACCAAGGAGCACCAACCCAAACTTTCCTGGTCAGAGAGGTAACAGCTCTGTGAGAAAGCCTTCTTAGAATGATGAATATCCTCTGCTTTGTTTGACAGGATCCCCAGTCTGATCAACCGTAAGAAGTCTATCAGCCTTGAACACCCCACTGACGATCTCACTGGGCCATAGAAGAGTTGGGAGAGGGAAGGATTAGAATAGACTTTGTGAATGACTGGTTGTGTGTATACACTGGAATCAGAATATCCAACCACTCAGAGAAACACAGGCTCCAGCTCATGTGCTGACCTGGTGAGACAGAGTTTATGGCTGATAGCCAGGATGCACATGACTTCAGTTTCCAGCAAAGTCCCACACTCTGTAAGCGATTTCCCACCTCCACCCCCCTTGGGTAATGCTTTCCTGATGTTGCCCAGCCTCCTCCAAAGCACGTCATTATTTATGAGTTATCTCTGCCATGTTTTGAATATAAAATAAGTTACAAATGACTAATGCCTAAACATTGCAGCTATGGTGGTTGAAATCAACACAATAGAAAGTTTAAATTGCTCCTCTCTGCTTTCTCTTCACCTTTTAATGTCACGTTATGGATTTTTCCTCCTCACTGCCCCCCTCACCCTTACAATGTCATGTCACTAAAATAATTAAAATGCTCCAGGCTGTTTTTAATCCTCCACTCTTGACAGTTTTAGGGGAAACTCAGACTTTCCAAAAGTGTTGATCAAGACAAATGTGAACCCAAAGGGCTGCTTTCTTGCTGACATACAGAAACAGATCAGCCCAAACAAAAACACAGTCCGCAATCTGAAAAATTGTGCTCCAGGCTGAAATTTCACAAAGAAAGGTCTGAGTCCAGGAAAAAATCTCTATTACATGGTTTCAGAAAGATAACAGAGTTCAGCAATTTCTATTCTGTTTTACAGAAGAAGTGCAGAAATGAGCAAATCCACATATACCAGGTTTTGATCTTTTTCTCTTTTGCCACCCATAAGAATTATAAATATATTTAGTTAAATAAAATCAGTTGAGCAAAAGATTCATCACATAGTAAATTCAATTCCAGACAGAGGGTGCACACCACACGTAAGCACTGCGTGGGATCTATACTGCTGTCCATTCTGAACCATGCAGAGAAGCACAGAAGCAGAAATTCCAGCCAAATGTTACCTCAGGGATTAAGTGGGTTTAAGTGGTGCCTAAGCCTTGTGTTGGTGTGATAGATGTACTTCGGGCCAACACACGAGGATTTAACTGAGGACTTCAGAGCTAATGCCATGGATCTATAGCTGGGGACTGTAACAAAACTATATTCTAACACTGTCCCCAGTGGCACAGGCTTGAGTTTCACCTCATACTGGCTAACAAGAGGAATGGAAGCTATAAGAATGGTCTACAAGTATCTGAGGTTTTAAAATCATAAGAAGGGAGAGTATTAGCTCAGCATGTTCCAAGTGGATGGCATGGGGTGAATCTGAACAAAGGAAAAACGGAGGGTGAATATCAGGGAAGATATACTAACAACAAAGTTCATAAGACTGTAGACTAGTCTGTAACGGGAAATCATGCTGGTAACCCCTTTGCTTGAGTCACTGCACTGAATAAAGGCTGGAGAATGTAATTCATACATTCATAGATTCTACGAACAGAAGGTATTATTATGGTCATCTAGTCTGACCTCTCCCCCAAAACAACACAGACCACAGAATGTCATTCAGTAGTTTCTGCATGAAGCCTATTGATCCTTTTTGATCTAGAGCATGTCTTTTAAAGAGGTATTAAGTCTTGATTTCATGTAGCAAATAAGGCAACATTTTTTTGGTTGAGGGTTAGGGTAAAGAGGCAAAAAGTCTAAGACAGCCAAATGCCTTTTCAAACGCTAATTTCTTTGATTAGCCATGCAAGAAATTGAAATAATTGTGAGTTATTTAACATTGAATACTCTGAATGTGTAACTGCTACCTAGGAGATCAGTGTTCACCATTGATACTAGAAATTCTTTTAATAACTTTCTAAAATACCATTTATATGCCACATCTTAATGACTCACAGAAAAGTCATTAGCAACTAGTGGAGACATAATCCATTCCACCAAAAAGTCCCTCACTACATACTTTCCTTACACGCTGCACCCTTTTAAAAAGTCCACAAATAACCACATGAATGATAAAGGCACGAGGTTGCAAGGAGAGAATACAGGCCATGATCCTATGGTCAGAGCTACCTGGATGGGCCTCTGTGCCCACACGGTGCTGCACACAAGTCAAGGGTCTGTCCATGAGGATCTGTTTGTAGAGTAGGGCCTTATCTTCTTTCTTCTCTGCAACACCCTACATCCTCCAAAGAGAAAGTCACTCTTTAGTTCAGATCAGTATTCAAATTTTCAGGCACATCAACCCTTTGGGAGGTCACGAATCTTCAAAAAAGACTGAGAAAACTATAGTAAAGTTGAAGGTATCTGAAGGAATGAGGTGAGAGCACAACTAAAAATCCAACTTGCTCACACAGATGCAGCCCTCACACAGCAATGTCTACCACCCTTGAGCTGGCAACAGACAGACCTTCCTTCCCCTTCTCTCCTGGATGAAAAGAGCAAGCTGGAAAAGTCATAGGAGCCTGGGTGTTTCCATTTCCATTTCCCAAGCCACTCTCTCCAACCATATCTAACCAGCTAGTGGAGGCACAAAAGCTCACTACAATATTAATTAGCTCCATTACAGTGGCAAATATTTAAAACATTTAGCCACCTTTGGAAACAAATATATATTTAGACTGAATTTATGTAAGGGCTAAATCCCTGCTCCCCACAGCAAAATTCATATGATAGGGACTCACAGAGGAACTGACAATTATTAGACAGGAATTGCAACTTCCAGAATTATGGGATTAGATATTTAGTTATGGCTATTCTTGTAATTGTGGCACAAAGTTAAAGTGGGACAAAGAATGATTCCCTCCTACCTCAGATGACATGGGAAGGACCATAAAAAGAGAGAAATGGCCTCCTACAGAGCAGGGATCAACCACTGCTATTTCCTCATTGACCATTTTCCTGACATTAAGCTGAAAGAGGCACATTGGTGCTGTCTCTATCTTTGGTGCCTTGAACTCTGGGGCTTTACAAGGCAGTGCTGAGAAATGACTGAGATCAGACAGCAGCTGGTGCCCTCTGACCTGTGCTGTTGTTTTTTTTTCTATGATTCCAACTGTGAGTACACAAATTAATCACTTCCCAGATGTTTTGGGATTTAACCAAAAAAGAGTGAGAAAGACTCTGAAATCGATTATTTAAAACAAAGTATTTACAGTGGTTCCATGAGTACTTCCACCTTTTTTCTTTTCTCCACAATATTCCAGCTATTTGTGCTGCTCTTTGGAGCAGCCAGCCTGTAAATTGTTTCAGGTGAACTTAAAATGGATCTGAGACTGGACGAGAACAAAACACTCAGCATTCAGATGTTTCTCTTAGCTGGGCTGATGATTTGATGACAGAAGCCTTCTCTCTCTCTGTCTCTGTTGGCACTTCTATTTCCAGTCCTGGACAAAACCCCAGACAGGAAAGATGTCAAAAAATTAAAGCAACAGCTGAACTTTTTCAAACCTTAAAAAGATTCAAGTTATGAAGTTCACAGTCTAATACCTGGTTCAGCATGACCTTACTTGAAGATTTGACCAGCAACTTTAGTAACCTTGGGGAGGAAGGGGTTAAACACCCTGGACAGCGAGTCCCAGAGAGCCAATAGAAACACAGCACAGGTTTTTGAATGGGAGCAGCAGCCCTGCTTGTTCCTGTTTCTGGGCAGCAGGGCTCCTGGAAGGGTCAGGATGAGACCCAGGGAGAAAGGCCTGGAGGGTCAAGCAACATCCCTATCAAGATAGGCTCAAGTCTGTAACTGAACATATATGAGAAGAACAAGGAATGTTTAGCTACATGCGGGTCAGGTTGTTCCTTTGTTTTTTGTTTGGTTTTACATTCCTCTAGGCTGAGCACAGGTACCTCTTCTCACTGTCCTATAACTACCCAAGTTAAATCCCAGAGAAACAGCTCTCTGTGTTTATCTATTCTTCTTAATTAAAGAATTTACCCTTCTGAAATAAACTCTGGTCCTGTGTCTAAAAGGCAAGAGTATTTGCATGCATGTGCCTCAGATGGCATGGCCAACTACTAAAGGGGATTCTGTCCCATTCTCATTTGATATCACAGCTGGGGTTCAATCGCTGTCCTCGGGGAGGAAGAAAAGCGATTGAGGGTATCCAACAGGAAGAAATTCCCAACTATACTTTCCCTGGATTTTCAAGAGGTTTTTGAATTTGGGTGATGGCACCAGTACCACTTCAAGGCCAGGAAATTGGTAGCCTTGGAGAGTTTTTAGATGAGACTTTAGGACCAGTGGTTTTTAAGGCCTTTTGCAGGCCCCCCACCTTCTGCACTCAAAGTGCCAGAGTGGAAAACAGCCTTGACAGCAACTAAAAATAATGGGCCATGTTCTTCTTTATACTATGGCTCCTTTACATTGTTGTAGAAGTGTAAAGGGGCTTTCAAATGGGTATCAATGTAATATGCTCTCACCTTAAAACTCATTGCCCAACAGATGTAAAGGGGAAATAGGATAAATGGGAATCAGGGTCCTCCTGCCTATGGCATTTTTATTTGTTCTAGGGTACAAGTTGATCACTTAGCAAGATACAATTTTCCTAGATACTGTTAACATTCTTATGGCATAATGCATCAACACACGATGACTCAACTCTGAGTCTGGTCAGAACACCACTACATACCATCTTAATATCACAAAAAGAAGACACTCTATAATCACATCATGATTTTTCATTCTGACGCTCAAGAAAAATATAGCTCTCTAGAATAGTCCTGTGAGCTGGGTCTAGAACAGCAGATCTCAAACTTTATTGCACAACCACCTCACTTTGGATAACTAAATGACTATTCAACCCCAGGAGGAGGAACTAAAACATGAGTGCAACCTGAGTCCTTCCAACTTGGAGGGGGGTGGGGGGGAGGGGACAAAACTGAAGTCTGAAGGCTTCATCCCTGGGCAGGCTCACTGTAACCTGAGATCTGCCACCAGGTCTGAAGCTGAAGCTGAACTCTCAGTTGCACCATCTAGGCCTGAAGGGCTTGGGCTTTGACTTCAGCCCAAACAGTGGGGTTCAGGCTTCAGCTTCAGCTCCAGGCACCAGTAAATCTAATGCTAATCCTAGCAACCCCATTAAAACTAGGGTGTGACCCATACTGAGGTTTCAACCACAATTTGTGAACTGTAATAGAACCATAGAATCATCGGGTTGGATGGGACCTCATGAGGTCATCTAATGCAACCCCCTGGTAAAAGCAGGACCATTCCAACTAAATCATCCCAGCCAGGGTTTTGTCTAACTGAGCATTAAATGTTTCCAAAGATAAAGATTCCAGCACCTTCCAAGGTAACCCATTCCAATGCTTTACCGCCCTCCTACTGAGAAACTTCTTCCTAATATTCAACCCTGACTGCCCCAGCTGCAGCTTGAAACCATTGTTCCTTGTTCCATCCTTTATTACTATTGAGAACAACCTAGCTTCCTCCTTTTTGGAGCATTCCTTCCCCCTCAGTCTTCTCTTCTGCAGACTAAATAAGCCTAGTTCCTTCAGTCTTTCTTCATAAGCCATGTGCCTCAAACTCCAATCATTTTCGTTGTCCTCCACTGGACTCTAATTTGTCAACATCCTTTCTGTAGTGTGGGGCCCAAAACTGGACACAGTATTCCAGATGTGGCCTCACCAGTGCCAAATAGAGGGTAATAATCACATCCCTCGATCTGCTGGCAACACTGCTACTGATGCAGCCCAATATACCATTGGCCTTTTTGACAACAAGAGCACATTGTTGACTCATATCCAGATTCCCATCCACCATAACCCCCAGGTCGTTTTCTACAGTGCTGCTACCAAGCCGATCAGTCCCTGGCTTGTAGTAGTACATGGGATTTTTTCGTCCTAACTGCAGGACTTTGCACTTGTCCTTGTTGTACCTCATGAGATTTCATTTGACCCACTGCTCCAATTAGCCTAGGTGTCCCTGAATCCTTTGCCTGCCCTCTATCGTCTCTACCATTTGCTCCAGCTTGGTGTTGTCCACAACATTACTGAACATCCAATATATCCCAGCACCTAGATCATTAATGAAGACATTGAACAGAACTGGCTCCAGTACTTACCCCCTGGGGCACTCCACTAGTTACTGGTTGCCAACTAGACACTGAGCCATTGATCCCTTCCCATTGAGCCCAATGATATAGCCAGCTTTCTATCCTCCTTATGGCCCATTCATCCAAACCATACTTCCTTAACTTGTTGACAAGAATGCTATGGGAAACCACATCAAAAGCTTTGCTAAAGTCGAGGTATATCACATTGATGGCTATTTTTTCATCTACATATCTAGTCAACTCATCACAGAAGGCAATCAGGTTGGTTAGGCACCATTTGACATTGGTGAAGCCATGCTGGCTATTTCTGATCACTCTGTTTTCTTCCAAGCATCTCAGAATGGATTCTTTGAGGACGTGCTCCATGATTTTTCCAGGGACTGAGGTGAGGCTGATTGGTCTGTAGTTTCCTGGATCCTCCTTTTTCCCTTTCTTTAAGATAGGTACTATATTTACTTTTTTCCAGTCATCTGGAACCTCCCAGGTTCACCATGAGTTTTCAAAGATAATGGCTAGCAGCTCTGCAGTCACATTGGCCAAATCTTCAGCACCTTTGGATGCAGTTCATCTGGCCCCATAGACTTGTGCACATCCAATATAGAGAACAAGCTTCACTAGCCCCAAGGACAAAGGTGTAGTAGCATAGATTAAATCTATTTTATGGTTTTCCATAATGTAATAATTGATATCTCTGCATGTTCACGGTTCCTTCTTCTCAGCCTTCCATGAGTTTTATTTCATGTTTATTCATTAAGTTGATCAGTAGATTTATTTTGTGCTGCAAAAATGGCAAAATTCCAGTCCTGTGCATGATACTGAGAATTCACCTTAGGGTCTGGGAATATTGAGATGCTTCTGAGTTAAATTATGCCACCTTTGGAGGGGGGAGAGTTTAGTGTGAACCACTTCTCTGCTTTTTCAAAAACAAGTTCAAGGCCTGAATGCTGGAATTTTTTTTTTTTGGTACACCTATCCAAGAGCTGTCTATGGTCAAAAACATTCCTATATCTCAGTCTAGGAAAAGAAACCTTTTCATTACTCTAGGTCTAAACCTGCCACTCATTCTATTCATGCACAAAGAAAGAAGCATGAGAAATGCTTTGTTTAACAATCAGTTGCAATAAATTAACAACCTCCACATACACAAGGAGAAAGACATCTCTATTCTCTAGTAGTTAGTGATGGATGAACTGGTTTTGAATGAATCAGAACTGTCAGAATAAGAAGAAAATGGCATAGTAAGAGAAAGGAAACAGAGAGCTTGTGCCCTGTCCTCTTCTATATTCCATTGCCTTTATGCTGTCTATTAAAGCCCCAGATCCATGAGGTGCAGAATGACATTCACCACCTCCAAGTCTACAGGTGTTGGTGTTGCAAGCACTCAGCACCTAGCAGAGTTGAATTCTTTCACAGTAAACTTTTTGGGACTGGTTTATTAAGGACTCAAGCGTGCTGAAGACCTGTGCTGGGGGATGACACAGAATTGTTCCAACCCCAGGAAAGCTCTGAAAGAGGTTGTTCCTCAGGAAGCACAGCCCCTCTTCCACCTCTTAGGGCTAGTGCAAACATGGCACCTTGCTTTTGGGTATTGCAGTTTGCTGCCCCTGAAATAGTTGTCTAGCTCCTTGAATGCAGTATGAGCTACATCTATTAGGTCTGCTTCCTTGTGCATTCAGGGAGAGGGCAATCTCGGTACTCTCTCAAGCTCAGCAATTTGCTTTTGTTTAGAAGACTGTGTAGAGAGAGGAACCAGGTTTGTTGCTGCTCCCTTCTCCCTGCACAAGGGCCATATGAAATCTGGGCTTATGGCTGTAAAGAGCACTGTTCCCTCTAAGCTGTGCGCATGTGTGCTTGCACACAAGTCATGAAACCCATGCACACAACAAAATAAAGTGTGCACAAAAAATTCAATACTGCTAATATTAGTGCCCACAAAGAAATTTTTTTGCGCACACAAAGAAAATTTTTGTGCTCACAGCCTATGAATAATTAGAGGGAACATTGGTAAAGAGTCTAGCACACCTTTGCGCAATGTATAAATGATCAATAAAAATAACTCCTTTGGCAAAGCCCCAGCCAAAGCTGGAAAAGGGAGTTCATGATGAAAAGAATGACAGTAGAGGACTTCATTTACATTTAGAGTTGGCACCCAGGGTAGACAAGAGGAAGAGGAAGGAGGGACAATTGTACTACAGCCTGGTGCATAGGGGCTGTCCCCAAAATGTCTCTGTAGATAAAGTGAAATGAGAGGGTGTGGGCAGCAGAAAACATGAGGTTCGAGGCCCTCAAATTTCTCCTCCTAATGGGCCTACTGGCACCACTGTTACCTCTAAGCTGTGCGCGTGTGCGTGCACACACAGGTCATGAAGCCTGTGCACACAACAAAATAAAGTGCGCACAAAAAAATTCAATAGTGCTAATATTGGTGCTCACAAAGAAATGTTTTTGCCCACAAAAAGAAATTGTTTGTGCACACAGTCTACAAGTAGTTAGAGGGAACACTGACTGGCACTTATGAAAGTACTGATAATAACTGGAAGTGTAAGCAGCAAAAGAATTCATAAAATTACACGCTCATGCTATTTCTGATGCAGCTTGACAAAGAAGTTTTCAGAGCTCTAGACAACTGTTTCCCAACTAGTGTGCCATCAGGCCTGAGCAGGTGCGCTGTGGAATTTTTTAAAAACTACTTGAAGAGTTGTGGGTTGACTCATGAATATTCATGAATTCATTTGGAGTCTATCTGGTGGTGTGCCTCAAAATAATGAAAGATATCAAAGTGTGCCCTGGCAGAGGAAAGGTTGGGAACCACTAGAGAACACACTTGCCTCATGATTTCTCAACCAATGAAAATCAGAAATATTCCTAATAAACGCCCGCCCTTTCAGATGCTTATCTGAACTGAACATCCAAAATACTCTGATGATCTGCTCCATTATTCTTCTGCCAAATTGCTAACCACAAAAACCAGCCTTTATTCTGAATGTGGCAGTACCTAAATATGGTGCAGTACGACTCTCCACAATGGTGTTTGATAGAGGTATCTCCTTTACTAAGTTTGGGAGGGGATATGGACTAGTAGTTACAGGAATGAGACTTAGGACTCCTGGTTCTAGTTTCATCTCTTGCTACGTAGTCACTGAATGACATTCAGCAAAATCACAGAAGCCCATATATCCAAAAGTAGCCACTGATGTGGGGCACTTAAGAAGCCTGATTCCCATATGTGCCAAGCACCTGCAACATCTACTCAGAACAGTGGGAGCTGGGGGTGCTCAGCATCTCTGAAAAACAGGCCTAAATATTTCAATCTGGGCACCCCAAAACAAAGTACTCCAAAACAGTCTATTTCAGACAATTTCTTCCTTACACACTCAGTTTCCGTTTGCAAAACTGAACTGTTAACACATCTTTGCCTCGCAATACTGTTGTGAAGCACAATAGCAAGTGTGAAGCCTCATCTACACTATGCCTTCATCAAGGCTCAGAGTCCAACCACCACCCTTGCTGTGTTCAGGCACTGTGTAGCCTAGGTTTCGGGGGAGGGCTGGTTGGTTCAATTCAGGTAGAGGCAGCTGAATGTCTCTGCATACAGTGAGAAAGCTGGTTTTATGCTGACAGTGGATTAGTCAGAGATGAACTGCTGAGAGTAGCACTGCAAGGGATAAAGCTTCTAAGTCTGCAGCTCTAGATTAGGCCTTCTAGTATAGTACAGCTAAGGGAGATGGATGGACTGTGCAAAAAAAGGTAAATTGAGGGTCTGTGCTGCACAGAATACTCTTCTCCTTCACATCCAGGCTGAACACCATAGTGAGCAGAAGCGGATGATGCAGATTCTCACATGACCATGGATTTGATCTCTGCATTTCTTGAACAGATGTACAATAGAAAAGAGTTTAGGTGTCCATACATCAGAGTCATAGTGTAACTTTATAAAGGTGCCAGCACTATACAGACAGTTTCTTCCTCACTTAACCACAAAACATAAGTGCCACAAGAGATAAAGCAACTTTTGCTGATTATGTAAAAATGGGAGCACTCAGGATGGGCATTGTGGGACACATCTGGAGGCTTTTTACCATGACAGAACCAAGCGCAGTGACTATCCTGATGGTTTTGTTGCTAAAAGTTTGGCAAAAAAAAGCTCCATGCCTTTCCTAGAGGCATTTTTATTTTTATTTTGTCACAAGGGGGGGGAGGGGGAGGTAAGGGCCGAATGTACTGTGTGCACCATCCCTGTTTTGGTGCCAAAAGCTTGAGGGCTCCTTGAGACAAAATGAGTGGGGGGGGAGGGAGAAAGAGAGAGAGTCAGAGAGCAAAACAGAACAAAGAGGTAACTCTTCAATTTTTAGTCACAGTGATAGCTTAAGATGAAAGTCCATTATTTTGATAAGAACTTTGCTCAGCAAGCAGCTAGTATTCTGCCAACCATTATCTCACAGGCATAAATTTCAGTGTTTCAATCAGAAGCTGTTTCCCATGTTTACTTACTTATTTATTTCAAATCTATTATTTTTCTTTTTCTACTCCAATTTTCTTCAGCAATAAAAATAAAATAAAACCAACAACGAATAAAACCAAGAATTTATATGCACATGTATATTGTAGCTGTGGCTCTTTTCTTTGCATATCAAAGCAAAGGCAACTTGCAACATTTCTGTAATGTCAGGGCATTAACTCAAACGAATGTGTGCAGCTGATGTACCTTAGCACGCTCAGAAGTTGGGATGACAATCAGAAATGCCAACATTCAGAACCAACTCATGATTTGAAGTGTTTGGAATAAAGGGTGAGACATCTTAAAGGACCTGATTTTCAGAAAATGCTGGGTGCCTGACCATCTGAAAATCAACCATTTCTAAGATGTCTGGAATTTGGCTTCCAAAAGCTAAGGCATCCAAAATCACTAGTCAGTTCTGAAAGTCTTGTCCCAGATGCTTACCCCAAAGGGTACATAAACTTCATGGGCTGGTAGACTTGGACTCTATTTTTTTTTCCATTTTATACCTAGGTGAGCTATCACTGTGACATCTAAGAATTGAAGAGTTACCTCTTTGTTCTGTTTTGCCCTCTCTCTCTTTCTCCCCTCCCCCTTTTTGCCTCACATTATACCTAGATCTAGGTGAGCCACAAACTCTAAGGCTGTGTTCACACAGCCCTCTTATTTTGAAACAACAGAGGTTGTTTCAAAATAAGATTTAGGCTGTTCACACGACACACGGTTGTTTCGAAACAACAGAAGCCGTTGTTTCGAAACAACCACATTGTTTCGAAACAAGTTAAACCTAGTCCGTGGG